>JXSR01S074005.1:0-16172 GCA_000969725.1 Ophiothrix spiculata | reverse complement strand
AGAATTTATCTTCAATAATCATCATCATCACAAAATCTGACCAATTTATTGTACTTTATGAACTTAAAATGGGTTTTATATCGCGTTTTTTCTTTGTTCGTTCCCTAGTGAGTCTGACAAACTAGCGCAAACAAGCCAGCCTGTTCGCCCGGCCGCGAATTTGGACGCCCTACTTTCAAATCCTGGCTAAAAGCTTGATGGTCCCCTGTGCTAAATATCCCATATTTGGACGATGCATCAATGTAAAACCTGGTAAATTATAATTATAGTAAAATCTCTCTTTTTTTTTCAGTGGTAAGACAATTCCAAGAATACCAAGAACCAGAAGAAGGTGATGATGCTAAATCACCAAGGAGAACGACCTCCAACCCCAGCAATATTGCTGGCAGTGCAACCAGTGAAGAAGATAAAGTCCTCTTGCCACTTGGTGAAACCACATTCACACATAACCTGGGTATACCATTCGTAGTAGTAGTAGCAAAGGTAAATTTTTGTTTTACTTTTTCATGCTGCACCAAGCAATATCATTTTTAGTCCAAATTATCTGTGAGATATTTAATTGATCTATATAATAGATTACTCCCTGTCTCTTTCCCTGTCTCAATATAAATTGAGTAAGTTGGATATAGTGCGGCAATGTTGCGCCATTTTATGTAGAAATATCCAGGATGGGCATTGAAATTTGTTTTATAATTACTTCATCATCAATTTTATCATGATACAAAATCCATAACCCTAACCCCCAACACCCATTCTCTGTTTAAAAACACTATCTCCTCGGAAATCTTCTAGCAAAAAATGTCGCGGGTATCCGCTTGGATTTGAACCATGGACCCCAATCCCATTGTCACTATGTCAAGCCACTGAGCTGTCATGGCATTGATTTTGTGATCATAACGAATACCCTGGTCATGTAACCTTGTGGCGAGGTTACGATGTGTTTACGGCGTCATACCGGCTAGAATTCGGTGGTGTCTGTGAGCCATATAGACGCCGTAATAAGTATGCCGCAAGAATTTAATTCTGAGTTAAAACCTTGCGTCTTGTATACGATTTCGTCAGTTGTGGTCACATAACCACCAGTTGCCGACCAGTGACAGACCAGGCATCGCAAGCATTCAACGTTGTCATACCGATTTCACGCCTGTGTTGTGGCATTGCAGCTTCTTGCAGCTTATGTGACATAGCATAACTCCAGTCTGACATATTCACACTTTGGCAATTTTTTCACTTTGTGGATTGTGATATTTTATTGTTGGGTATGGTTATGTTTAATCATTGTTAGCACGTATAGGGATTATGGTGTTCAATAGAATATATCAATCATGAAGAATCCTCTGTAAAACTGGGATTAATGTTGGAGGTTCATGTAGTGGTAGTACTTTCAGATGTTCAACATCCGCCATCAGCTGATCTTGTGATGTTTATGTTTTTCTCTTGGTGATGACATCAGAAGAGGACAGTGACAATGAAAACTTGAGAATGTTATTTTTGATATGGATTGGACTTGAGTGAAATTGCTCGAAAGAGAATCTAAAGAATATTCTTCTCAGGTGCTGGAGGCGATTCATATTAACACAAAATCTGAACATAGACAAAGGCCTGGACTTATATCTGTGACACCTTGCTCCAGAAGAGGGGCGGGGTGAAATAACATTCTCAAGTTTTCTTATGTCATTATCATCTTCTGACGTCATCACAAAGAGAAAACAATTCACAGCACAAGATCAGCTGATGATGGATGTTGAGCATCTGAAAATACTCTCTCCAGTAGTGCAGAAGTATAAATCATCTTCTATTTTGGGATTAATGCTGTTTGTATTAGGAATGATGTCACTCATTTCGAAACAGGTAGTAGTTATCGCTGATATTTAAACTAAGGTTCATCTTTCTTACCACTTCAAAGTATAACAGTAAACACCAGAGTTAGAAAACTTGAGCTTTCTTGAAGAAATTCTGCAAATTTCACATCTTGAAAACTTTCAGTTTTAAATTTATCCGAGTATTAACCAATTTTTAATTGAATTTTTTTCTCACGCTTTTATTACAGTCTGACGCAATTTCCAGTCTTGAAAAGGACCACGACTTTAAAGAAGAACAACTAGATTTCATCCAACAACACATCAGAAAGTTTTGCTTAAATTGTATCCTTTTTATTCAATGAAGCACCAGAAGTGGTTGATATAAATAAAAATTACAATTGTGACCTGTCATATCATTAAGGGTCCCAAAATCAAAACTAATATTTTGGTTTCATCTGAAGGCTGAGATTTTAAGCAAGCTTTAAAAATGACCCCTTGCTTTTGGTTATTGGATATTTGGTTGCAAAGTTACATCCAAATTGGTAAAAGGCATTGGACTGTTTCGGAAAACTATAGTTCTGAGAGAGTCAAGTTTTTGTACTGAGTATAACTTAAAATGGAAAGAGGATTTTTATCTTGGGTTTTTAAAACATGTTTCTTATATTAGGTGTTGGAAGCTGATCGATATCCTTCAAAGGTAAATTTGACCTCAGATGCGATTAGAGGGTTAAGATCAAAGGCACCCCAACTGAACCTGCCAACATTAATAGCCCTTTGTATCCCTCTACACTTATTCATTATGTTTTGTTACTTTATAGAGTAAGTTTTGGGCAAAGTTAGGAAACTGCAAGTTACAATGGGGAGTTACCTCTACAAAGTCCCTATTAAGTGGTGCAGGCGAGTTACAGAAACACATTTTGTCTTGCAGGCGAGTACAATGTTAGTCATATGTGCATTTTTGTCTCGCCTGAAAATTTTCAGGAAGAGACATAGCGATGCAATTTTCTGTCCGCCGTCCGGAGTGTATCTCGAAAACCGCATGCCCTACGTTAATGATATTTGGTGACTAGGTAGACCCGGTGCCGAACTAGATCCAGCAACAATTTTGGCGCAAAATATGCTAATTAAGTACCTAATTTGCATAATTTATGCGTAAAATGTAGCTTATTTTTCAACTTCGTCCTATTTCAATCGTTGAGGTGTCAAATTGTACGTCTTGGACCAGCGATCAAAAGTGCCAATGGTGACCCCGTTGTATGACCTTTCCCTTGGGATCCACCCCACAACTGAATGATTAAGTAGGCGGTCGATACGCAGGCGAGACTACTGGTTCGCGAACCATCTTGTTTATTAATATGTTTTATTGAGAGGCTACAGCCACCACATTTTTTTTAAACATGGGAAGATGTGGCAAGTACTGCAGGGAGGATGTACATTGATCGCATTGTGTAAGTACGTTGTGTGCATGACATAGCTGACCGTAAGTGGTTGCGTGTATTGTACATTGCGCACATTGTTAGTACTTACACCCCTTTTTTGACAAAGGTGAATTTCACTTGGATGAAGTCTAACTTAAACCTGCTTGATGTGTGGGTTCAATGGGTTCAATTATGCAGTATCCTTCTTTGAAGAAAATCATTTGTTTCCTTAACTCAAGTTTATTTACAGATGGTGCCGCCCTGTTTTATGTGTCAGTCAAAGAGAACAAAAATTGTGATATGTTGTATAAATATCTTTTGCATAGGATATATGAATTCCCTTTTAGTTCACCGGCACTGGTCGTAGAAAAGGATGCCCTATTTGTGTAAGTATATATCTGTAGGATTGTTCATAAATAGCTTGAGAGATTTTAATCTAGACCAATCTTGGAAAGTAAACTTAACAGAATATAGCTTTTGTCTTCACAGTATGAAGATTTTATCACAACTTGCTTGAGCCGTTTCTTTTCCTGTGAGTCTTGACAGTAGTCTTTTCCCCTGGCTTAAATGTTAGCAACGAATCAAATATGTGATCTAGAAATGTAGGAATTTTTGGAGAAACATGCTAAAGGCTTGCCAACCGTCCCGCATTTTGCAGTCCTCCCGCATTCGAGACTTTTACACCCTTAAAATGTGGGACGTCCCGCATTTCCATACTTCAAAAAAAGAAAAAATGTTGAAGAAAGTATACATGCCAATAGATTAATTAGTGCTGCTCATTTTACAATGAGATTAGATTCGTGGGCAAAATGCAAGACTATTTGAAATTAATAAAGAAAGTAAAATTTAAATGACTTTTGACTTTGATTTTTTCATTTTCAATTTTCACAGGCCTTCAGGATGGGACAACCTTCAAAAGATCAGTATCTTGTATGAAAATATGCCTAATATAAATCCAGATCAACCCTATGAAGATGTCATACATAAACCAATTATTAGAAAAGTAAGTACAGATAGCAACGTTTAGGCTGGTGTATGCCCAACCATTTTAAACAGAATTTTTGCTGTATAACTCATTATTTGAGTGCAAGAAAGTCTCAACTGCAGTAGCTGCTATTTTCAAGTTTTTTCATAAATTTGAATCGCACAGTATTTGATATCCAGACCTGACATCAAATACTGCTCTAGAAATGGTTATGCAGGTCATGGTTTTTAGAGTTTTGTTGCATGGTGACAAGGTTTTGAGGTAAATATCAGATATGGTAGCCATTGCAGACACAACATTCTTGCACTCACATAACGAACTAGTAGCATATTCAAATTACATGAGTGTTTTCATTTGTAGAAGTGAACTGGCATGCCAATTAAAAATGTTCTGAATTCAAGCATGCTTTCCACACACAAAAAGTTTCTTGGAAAGGCTACACTAGAATGTACAACATAACATAACTAAAATTTATACAACATAAGTTTGAACTTTTTGTCAGAAACGAATGCCTCTGATTCTCTCAATTTTTCTAAATTTACCTTGAAGGTGTGATTCACAAATTGGAAAAAATACAATTGTTGAACATTAAAAGCAACTATTTTTTTCCAAAAAGGTAAGGGAATGTTAAAATGTTGAGAAATCCCTGCCAGACTTTTTGATCAGGATCAAGATTGTAAAAAATAAAAGAAATCACAACAACATGGCAAGTTTAAAAAATTAAAGCATGGTTTTAGTTAAGCCTACAATTTCATATAAATTTGAACATAAAACAAACCTAATCATTGTCTTCACCTCATTGAAATATATGCAGAGGTCATAAGATATTAGAATACAAATCCATTATTTTGGTACTCACGGATAGATTGCCAGAGGTGTTCATCACATATCAACTCTGCATCCGATGTGTCGGTGTATCATCGGAGTTAACGCGCACGACTATAAGCATTCATGGTCAAACACGCGCTGCAGTGCGTAAGCTAGTTATCTTGTGTGCACGAAAATACGGAGAAAAGGAGAAAAAAATATCGTAAATAATCACTGGGCACTGAGTGCTAACATGGTTCTTTTAACCAACCAGAGGACAAAAATCTATATATTCGGTATTTAAGGTGTTTGGTCCATGGGAGATCCGCTAGAGCAATTTTTGTATAAATCGGCATGAATGATATTTTATCGATGTAGAACCGATTTTTAAAATAAAAATTGGGGGGTACGGGACTTGTTTTTGCATGAGAGTCTGTTTAAAAACACCATTTTTGGAGGTTTTGGGGGACAAATTAGTACAGGGGTCTATGGGAAATGTGGCAAAAGTGAAATTATTTAGTGTTGATTCAAAAAATCTGCTAGAGTAATTTTGTTATTTTTTTTATAAAAGTTGCGCACAAGTATGTTCTTTCAAATAAAAAAATAAAAATTGGGGGTCACGGACCTAATTTTCTAGAAAAATACTAAAATATGGCCATTTTTAGCTTCAAAACACTACTCAGAGAATATGCGCATGCGTATTGCGGGACTAACCAACTCGGAAACTGGCGCGTACTGGTACGCGTGAACGGCGCGTGGACCAAACGCCTTAAAACGAATATTGACTACTTTTTGTTCGGGGTTTGGTTAAAGTTATTTCCTCTCGGTGATCTCAAAACCATGAATATGACCTCAGCTTCACTTTGGGCATATTCATGGTTTTGAGATCACCTCGGGAAAATAATTTAAACCATGCCCTTCAAAGCAGTCAAAATAAAGGGGGGGAAAAAGAAGGAGAAGGAGAAAAAGAAGAAGAAGAAGAGAAGACGAAAAGGGTTGTCGGGCCCCAGGGAAAAGTGGGTCATTGTAGAAATCATGAACGATGACTAGTTATATGTGTGGGGTCACGTTTATATTGTAATGGAAATGGTGACCTAATTCAAATAGCACCTAGAATTGATAAACACCCCTTAGGGTCCATCATGAGGCCCTCCTGTATTATTGGAGAGCTGTCGGGCCCCTAGGGAAAATGAGATATTGTAGAAATCATAAACAATGACTAGTTATGTGTGTGGGCCCCGTCTATATATATTTAAGTTATTGAGAAGGCGACCTAATTCAAATAGCGCCTAGAATTGATAAAGCCCCTTAGGGTCCATCATGAGGCCCTCCTGTATTATTGGAGAGCTGTCGGGGCACAAGGGAAAGTGAGTTTTTACAAAAATCATGAACGATGACTGGTTATGTGTGTAGGGCCTTTTTCTGTATAATTATGGAAAAGGTGAAATAATTCAAAAAGCACCTAGAATTGATAAAGGCCCCTTAGGGTCCATCGTGAGGCCCGCCTGTATTATTGGAGAGATGTCGGACCCCAGGGAAAAAACAGTTATTGTAGAAATCATGAGTGATGACTAGTCATATGTGATCAAATTACGTGATTTGCACTTTGAAGTTTCAAATTTTCTATCCCCTAAGGGTGGGCATCCTCTCAGACACCCTAGATACGGTATATTATTTGTCGATTGCTAAATGATATAAGCTCAGAAGTACCACCCAGATTATTATACACAGAAAAAAGTGCCAACGTGAAGCATCATTTAAACAAACAAAATGAGGGGGCGCATCCGGATATGCTTTCTCAAGAGATAGACAAATTTTGAAATTTCAAAGTGCAAATCACGCCATTTGGTACATATATTTTCGTCTAATTCATGTTCAAGTTGGCACTTTTTCTATTCTAATCAGGGCAAAGTACTTTAATATGAGCCTATCATACGACAAACAATATAATATAATCTCCTCAGGGGGCACATCCCCCAAAGACTCCGACATCCCGTCCATATCATTTGTCCATTGATAATGCAATTCTCTGAACTAAACTGCTCAGATATGGATGAAATAAGTGCCAACTTGAAACATGTATTAGACGAAAATATATGCACCAAATGTCGTGATTTTCAGTTTGAAATTTCAAACATTGAAAACTTATTTTGGTAATAAGTATCGGGGGCCCCGCACTGATTATTGTCCATGGGCCCGCGATCTCCTTGCTACGCCACTGCTTGACGCATTGGTATACAATTAATTTGTCAAACATGCAATAGATCTGCATTTTGCTATGTTTCAAACTGTATTTTATTTGAATTTTGCTGTAATTGTGTACTAGTTTATGCTGCTTTACGTGGATTGCTCCAACAAATGGTTGACTATTGAGGTAAAGAAATGTAGCATATCAGATTTCTGTACCATGCATTCATAATTAGAAACTATGTAAACTCACTGACAGCACAATTATGGCTTCGAAAATAGTGTTCAATTCAGTTTTTCAACCAGTACTGTTCAAACTTTTCTAAACAATTAGGCCTGTATTCATAAAAGTTATTCCAGGAATAACTTCATTCCTGAATTTGTTATTCTTGGAATAGAGATAGTCCTCAGCTCTGATCTGTGTTGGATTTTATAAAGCCTAAGATAACTAATCTGTGGAATAACTTTATTCTTCATTCGTCCATACCAAATGACTTCACCAATGGAAAGAATAAAAAGTTATTCCTGGAATAATATTATGCCCCTTTTGTGAATACGGGCCTTAAAATTGATTATATTTTTACTTTTCTGGAGATTTCATTAATATTATTGATGAACATGTCTGCAGACATATTTTATATGTTAATAAGAGAGTTTTACTGAGAAGTTGATTTTGTATTTTGTGTATCTCTCCTGCTTGTTTTTCCTAGCCATTACAAGATAGTAAAGAAATCAATGCAGAAGATGAGCAGGTCTTCCTTGCTAAACAACAAACATTACTGAGTAAAAACATAACTGCTGGTAAATCACCGGTAAGTCAGTGTGCAATGTGTAATTTAACCCTTTGAACCCAATAAGCGGCTTTTACGTCACACGTTTTTGATGTGTCTGTCAACAGGCATAGATAGTTACAATTTTTAATGGTCTTGTTTATATCAGAAGACATCAATGAAGTTTGGAGCCCATGGTTGATGGGTCATTTTGCTCAGGACTTGCTCTGTTGTGGGTTGTTAGTACAGAAACTTCAACTCCATTTTCTCAGAAGTATAGTTTTCTGAATCAGCCCGATGCCTTTTACCAAATTGGATGTTACTTTGCAATCGAACATCCAATAACCAAACCCAAGATGTCATATTAAAGCTTAAAATATAATCTTTCAGATGAGACCAAATAATCAATTTTCATTTTGGGACCCTTAACCCTCACTCTCGCACGCTTAAATACAGTTTAAGTCCGAATACGCCATGAAAA
Organism: Ophiothrix spiculata; assembly: GCA_000969725.1. Lineage (NCBI taxonomy): Eukaryota > Metazoa > Echinodermata > Ophiuroidea > Amphilepidida > Ophiotrichidae > Ophiothrix > Ophiothrix spiculata. Next base: position 7,722 of record JXSR01S074005.1, on the reverse strand, counting down.
ATTTTCAGGTTCCCCCTGGGATTCGAACCCCTGACCCCCGCTATCCCGATCCAATGTCCAGCTATGCCAAGCCACCGAGCGTGGCCTGCCCGGGCAGCAATTCCCTGATCATTTATATCCGCCGTCTGTGACGTATACGGACGTTGAATTCTTGATTTCTTACTGTAGTACTTTGTAGTACGTAGGAGGGTAAGGGTTAAGTGATGCATATATACTACACGTTGATGGTACTGAATAACCCTTACTCTCGCACGCTTAAATACAGTCTAAGTCCGAATACGTCATGATAAATTTTCTGGTTCCCACTGGGATTGAACCCCGCTATCCCGATCCAATGTCCAGCTATGCCAAGCCACCGAGCGTGGCCTGCCCGGGCAGCAATTCCCTGATCATTTATATCTGCCGTCTGTGACGTATACCGACTTAGGCGAATTCTTGATTTCTTACTGTAGTACTTTGTAGTACGTAGGAGGGTAAGGGTTAAGGTACCTTTCAATATGACAGGTCAAATATATCGTGCCATCAGAGTTTGGTTATTGCACTATTTTTGTCACTGTGAGTTGAATAACTACTGCACTAAATAATTGAATTCAGCAGGTTATATTGTTGATCTGTTTCTTATTTGCAGGATCCCAATAGAATGAGAACGCCAGAGAAAGGAATTCGGCCAGCAACCAATATATCACCAATTACAAAGACTGGTCAAGTAAAGGTAAGTTAACCAATAGTTCTTTGTTGAAATGTTCTTAACAAAAATATTTTGACTTTTAGATTGAAGTTCTTTGTTAAACGGACACTTTGAATTTTGAACTGCATTCCTGAAAGCACTTTAGTCATACATTTGAGCAATATGTAATATCCAGCGTTCGAAATTCTGGTTGTCCGGTTGCCCGGGACAACCAAATCTAGCGCCGGACAACCTAAATTAATGCTGTGGTTTTCCGGCGGACAACCATAATTTTTCAAAGTCAAATACACATATTTCTTAGCATATTTATTTCAAAACTGGAATCTTCGATAAAATTGTAAAATTTGGAATAATTTTTCTTCAATTCCCTGATCGCCGAAAAAAATATGACTTTTTATCAATTTACTGTTGAAAAAAAAAATAGAAGTAGGTGTCTCGTAGTTGTCTGTCCGCTTGGGAGACCTTTTTTTTTTTTTTTTTTTGCTTGTCAGTTTTGAAAAGATACGTCAAAAGTTTTGGGGTACCTTTTTGAGTCTGCCGCCGCGCTTGACGGACAACCAAATTTCTGACGGACAACCAAAAATTACAACCTGGTTGTCCGTCGGACAACCATGTTTTTTTCCTTAATTCGAGCGCTGGTAATATCCGTTTACCGGCAACGGAAGGGTACTTTGATTGAGAATTTCAACCACCGAAAAGTCTAGCGCTATACTTTGATCAACACTAGATAGGCAGGAATTATGAGGCTTTTCTTCATCCGCAAGTAAACATCATCCCAGTTACACGCGTGCCGTAGATATTGATGCATGAGTCAGACGAGTAACGCGCTACGTCTCTTCAGTTGTGATGTGTCCAGCAACGCACACGCTTATCTGTATCAATTCACTATGTGAAGAGGCCCGCCTATTTGGTGTTGCGCTTGTTGGTGGAAAAATGTAAGATGCCTATTGTGTTGTAGTCAAGTAACATTAGCTTACTACCAAAAATGCCCGTTTTCATGCCAGTCCCTTTTACTTAACTATGGTGTTTAACACTAACTTCTAATGAAATTGTGCATCTCAGTCAACCTGAATTTATTATTGCTGTATATAATGATGGCTATTTTAGCATGCATCAAGTTATGATTATTCTATTTCTTATTGTATCAGATGGAGCCAGGCAAACCAGGAGCAACTAATGAGGGAGTATTAGCTAATTTCTTCAATAGTTTATTGAGTAAGAAAACAGGGTCACCCGGGTCACCAGGGACACCACCATCAACAGCATCACCTAACAAAGGTCAGTATTGTCCCAGAGAGAGAGAGAGAGTAAAATAAGAATAAATGACTATCACTCGCCATATGACCAAATATATTGAAATGGAGAAGCATTTTGATTTGACCACCGTGTAAAACCTATCGTGGATTGTCGCTCATGGAGGATGAGTTATTGTACTAGCACTTTACAGCGGCATGTGCTGTACTTCAAAACTCTTCATAACAGAATCGCAGGAAAATTGGCATATCTAGCTCATAGCAATAGAAGTTCTTGATCATGTGAACACTGTTTTCAAGTTTTTTCTTGGCCCATATAAAAAATAATAAATTAATTAAAAAAAAAGATTTGACCAACCAGCCATCAGTATTACCATTGAAACACAAGTCATTCTTTAAGCCTTAAAGGCATTTAGTGTTACTACGGTGGCGTCTCATCTGTTATACTGTTATACATACAAAATGATTAAAAAACCTTGATTTGTATAAAATGGGGTGTTGTTTTTTTATGTTACTCTGGAAACAGTGACACTATTTATGATTGATAATAATAAAAAAACATGACTATAAAGAATAACAACAAACGATTTTACATTTGAACTATCTTTGATTAAAATTATTTTTGCTATTGGAATGTTTCTCTTTCTCATGTCCGTCAACTGATTCATGTTTCATTTTCTTTGCTTATATTTGGTCAGAGGAATAAAACACAATCAACAAACAATTTGTAAGCAAACAAGATAAGAAAGAGCATGCTGCATTTTCTGAATTCACTCACATCTTGCTACTGACACCTAGTGTTTGCTAGATCAAGCAAAACAGGCTAATGTGCTCCTATATTAAGGCTTGTGTCAACCCATCAGTTTTGAAAAGGTTTTTGCTTACAAGCTGAAATTAAAGTCCAGATAAGAGTGCTTAATTCTTGAAGTGGATTTATATGCTTTATATTTTTATTTTTTGACCAATATGTATGATTTTGGCCATATTTTTGTTGCAAAAACTTTCTGGAAATCCAAACTTAAATTTGTTTGAGTAAATTTTGAACTATTTTCCGATCTAGAATGTAGAAACAAATTGGGCCAAAATTATATATATTGGTCAGAAAGTACTATCACCATTACCATCATGATCAGCATATGAGTTCACTTCTGGAAGTGTACACTTTTATATGGATTGAATTTTTAGTTGCTGAGTTATGTAGAAAAACTTTTCCAAGAGTTCTAGGATAATGTTAGCCTTAATTATGACAAGTAACTGTGCACTTTTCTATTTCTGTAAAACATTAGACCATTTGTGGTCTAGCAAATGAGTAAAAGCCGTGAGTTAGGACTTTAATTTGCTTGGTCATGCAACATATGCAGTGAGGTCACTTAGATTAAAAGTAGGATTACTTCTGGTACTTGAAAATAACCAATATATGACCATCCATGACAAACCCTCGGTAAAGTAGGTATTTTTCATTTTGAGCTTCAGAACAAATACATACATTAGTTATATTTTGAAAAAATCATGATTTTTGCAGATTTGAAATGTCCATGGCTTTTTGAAACTCGTAGCATAATATCAACTTACATTTCAATTCCAACAAATTTGAAAACTAACATTTTCTAAATGTAGTTATATTTGATACGCACATAATAATGAAAGCTTTAATATAACTTTTCTCAGGTTTAGGTATTCTGACTAGTCATGATTTGAATAATAGTAACTCTTTTTCTCGTTAGCTTAAGATATGTTCCTTTTGAATATATGCAATAAACAATTTTGACTAGGGGCTAAGTTTACTGGAGGTTTGCGGTGAATGGTCACATATCTCTACACATACACAAACACACCCCAACATATGCAATGATTTTTAAGATTACTGTGAAGCAAGTAATTTCAATTTTGCTAAAATTAAACTGTGAATGAAAAATACAACAACAGAAATTGCGTGTATAAATTACACTGGCAGGGTCAAAATGTCATAAAGGAGGCCAGAACCAGCAGTTAAGGCAGATACTCAAAACAGGTTCTGTTAGAATTAATTTAACCCAAATATCAACCAAATCAAATACTTTTGCAGTGACAACCTGTTATCTTGCACCAATGACCCCTGGCTTCATCTTTGATCTTTGGTTTTCGTCTAGGCACGTTTTTTCATTTGCTTCTAAAAGTGGCAAATACTTCAGACCAAGTATAGTTTAGGTCTGATCCAAAATTTTAGTATTAGGATTTAGACTAAGGGTTATGGGGTAGGGTAGGGTAAGGGTTCATTTTATTGTTAGGGTTAGGGTCACATTTTTGATGGGACCAAAAGTTCAATTTTTCTAATACTTCTGATAGAGGACTGAAATGGAAAACAAAAAGATATTGGCATATACCATACTGCACTGTTTTTATTTCCCTCACGTTATGTTGCATGCCTTTCTTAATCTTAACTTTTTAAAGAATTTCATTTGGAATAATGGATTTTTGCTTTATTGAAATAAATTTTGATTGTAGCAGGCAACTCCTAGGTGTTTTTTTTTTATTTGTGTGTAATGACATGTACACCTTTGAAGTGTAATCTAAACAGCGTTTTATAGTTAGACCAGTTTTGAAATGTGGATTCGATAGACCAATTTTGAAATATTAATTTGATACGTACACCACATTGATTTTTAATAGTAGTTACTCACAAATATATTCAGCGTGGGAAAGTTTCAAAATATAATAATAGATAATTCCATTTTTTATCTCCAGTAGGGGACAAAACTGTACGAAGCGATGCAGCTGCAGAGCTGGACAGAATGAACAGAACCAGAAGAGCGGTCCCAGGCTCATCTCCCGCCACCAACAACGCATCATAGGAATCACAGATTGTAATCTGCTTAGAAGAAGAACTAACTGCCCGTCTTTGTTTGTACCTAACTATAATCAGTCAAGTCAGTCAGTTGATATCTATATATAAAGCCAGCACTGTTTGTTCCTATATATGTTGGTTACCTATTCCATCTTGCCTGTCTTTATCCTCTTTCCATCAAGTATTTTCCATTTTACCTAGCTAGTGCAAATGACTTTTTTCTTTATCAGCAGCCAGCTATTAAAGCCATAATACAGAGGCAATCATGTGACAGAAGTGATTTGTGGTATAAAAACTGGACTGGTAGATAGATGCATGGTGAAAAATGGACTTGTAGTGGTCTGGGGAAAAGTCTTGGAATGTTGTATGGTCAATTTTGTATCATTGTGAAATGTTTGGGAGGTGTAAAGGAGGGCAGTCATCAATGAACAGCCTGTTGTATTTGGTGCAAGCAACACGAGGAATATTGATATGTTTTACTTGTAGGTGGAGTATCGCGTATCTGAAATGATCCTAGTGACCGAAGCAGTTGGCAGATATCCCGCTTCTCCAATGTCCTCAATCACTTGCTGCTATTTTGGTATTTAATACTTCAGTGCAGAATGTGTTAGACTATTATATCACAAATAATTGTCAGAGGAGGCAAGATCATGTTGAAAAAAATTGATGCTTTTGAAAGCTGCGAGTGGAAATGTCCCAACATGGCTGATGTTCAAAGGATGATATATAGTAATAGGCAAAATAAATATTTATTAGACATTTCAAACAACAATCCATGCAGGAGTTGCATTTTCAAACAATGGGGCCCTGCAATCTGGATTTTTGTTTACACTGTCCAATAAATGTTTGATTAGCCTATAATTTTGTGTCCATGCATTGCATTATGTCAGTATGAGGTATGGAATGAGATTTGGAGAAGCATTCCAATTAAGCCTGTCTTATATTGTAGTAGTCTAATCGTGGATCCCATTCATTCTCATGGCATAAGGCTGATTTTACAGGGCATAACAACTGTTTATGAATATGAAAGCTTCAAACCTTAAAATAACCACCTGCTGGTGTATGTGATGGATTTGAATCATAACAGCATTGGAAAGTGTGTGCCAAATTTCCTTGGGCAGAATCAGTCGTATGACGTTGAAATGCAGGCTGCTTGTCACATTTGTATACAATAGGGCCATGTACTCTGAACCTTCATGAATGACATGGTAACATTTTCCAATTTTTTGTTTTGTTTTGTATTTGAGCAAATCCTATTGCATGCCATCACTTTTGTGTTTGAAAAAATACTTGAAACTTATCTGGAAAAAATACTTGAAATATCATTTTGTATATCTGGACCAACTTTATATTTAAAATAAGTATGTATAGGTTACAAATGAAAAATCAATCACAAAGTTAATTTTTTGTGGGAATAGATGTTTAAAGTAAAAAAAAACTGGAAGAATAAAGAATCAGGTGTTAAAATATTGACTCATTGAATGTACCAGAAATAAAATGTGGTCACAGGAATGTGTGAAGTTACTAAATGTGATTTCATGGTGTATTTTATGCCATTTTACTAATAACCTGAATTTAAAGTAATTCACAAAACATGTATGTACAACTTTAGAAATAAGGTTTGTCCCACTTCAAATGACTGCTCCTTTAACAATAACAACTCAGTTTTGAAGTATTTTAAAAATTGACAGTATTTACTTGAAGTTGTTTTGCTGTCTGCATTGGTATAAAACATGTAATTATCATATAATATATAATCACAAATAACAGATATTCCAGACCCATAAATGCATTACATCAACAATCTGTATCTATGTAACATACATATAATTTTAAAACTTGGCGATCCTACTACATTTGCTTCAGAAAAATAATGCAGAAGGGTTTGTGTTATCATTTTTAAAAAAAGTAACCGAAAAATATACCCAATATTATGAATATATGATCTTACGACAACATTGTAAAATCATTGCAATTAGAGGAATAAGAAATGGAAGGGTTAAAACCCCAATCATGTTGTATTTGGGAAGGAGCACATATGTCAAGCTAATGTCGATGAGTTAGACTACATGATATTAGTAGTTTAATTTTGATTGCTTCTGAATCCCTGTCTGAAATATTGCATTTAGAAAATTGAATTGCTAACACTTATTAAGAATTGAAATATGTATTTAAACAAAGAAAAAAGTCAAATTGGTACAAATTAGGTTTAAAAGTAACTATTTAAAGTTAGTAGTACCATCTTTTAGATAAAAAGAGGCATCAGTGCTGTAAAACATTCAGTTAATATTATGAACATGATATTTCATCAGCATTATAATCGGATAATTGAAATTTCTTAGATAAGCAAGTTACTTTCGTCAGAAGTAATAGATAATTTAGTGAATGTTAAGCCTGTGCTTTATATTTTAAGTGACATTTTCTTGCTAGAAGTGTGTATTCTAGAGTTTTATTTTTGCAATTTGGCTATATATTTATTTGGCATTTCCCTCCAACAAAATGGTTTAAACTAGCTAGCAATTCATATAGAAAAATATGACACAATTTAAAGGCCTGGTGACTGATTTCAAGCATAACAGATGGTTTCAAACAGTTATTTTTAAAATGAAGAATGTTTTCTGTAAAGATGTAACTACAAGAGCTTCTGTGTCATATAGAATAATTTAACTAGTGGCACATCTCACTGAAAGTGTAGGAATTTGTTTATATTTGTTATATAAATTACAGATAACTTATTGACTGGAAATAATTACTGATCGTTATTTGTAGAAATTGGTTTGCGGAATGACTTAAGAGTTTAGTTCCTTTTTTTCCTCTCATAAACACAGATGAATTGAATATTTTTCTTCTCTAATACTTGTGTGGTGTTTATATTACAAAGAATACCAAAGGTTTCATATTCCTAACTTATTTGTTTTGTTAGAAGTTACTTGCATAAAATATCCATCCAAACTTTT
>JXSR01S074004.1:72933-98063 GCA_000969725.1 Ophiothrix spiculata | reverse complement strand
TCTGCATATTTTTAAGACGATCAACAGAAAATATAGGGCTTACTGATCTTTGAACGCATTTATCTCAGGTATACGTTTTACCCCTGACAACCTTTGAGGGACCATAACTTGACTTCTGGAAATTGTGTGAAGTTCATTTTATTTTTGTCATTTTATTCTTAAAGCATGGTCTTTGCAAATAATTAAAAAAGTGAAAATGATAAGAGGTGGAATTTACTGCTGTTTTGGGATGGACATTCACATGTATTCTGACTTCAAATAGCTGAGGCTTGGTTGGTGTGCCAAAAATTATCAGAAAACTGTTGATTAATTCATCTGCAGGCATGTAGAAATCATAGGTAGAAACTTATGACATACAGATTATATAGACGAATTATCAGTAGCACTGTTACAAAACAAATGTTTAATCTAAAAACTAGCCTGTATCCATGGGGTGTGCACCCCTACCCCTCCCCCCCCCCCAAAAAAAAAGGCACATTTGACAATGAACAAAAAGGTCCACAAAAATTCCTAAAAGGTCCACAAAAAGAACCTTAAAACACCAAAACAGCTGCATAAAAGGTTTGTTTTTTGATCAAGTACTACACAAAATGCTTACCACATGGAGCTCGTGTGGTCTAGTGGAACAGAGCCGGACTGCGAATCAGTAGGTCATGAGTTCGAGCCCCGCTACGGCCAACGGGTTATGTCCTTGGGCAAGACATTTAATCCTAATTGCTTCGTCAACCCAATCATGGGTAGCAACTAGGAATATACTCAATAGGCGCCGTGAATTGTAAGGCAGCCGCGTAAGTTGGTTATATTCTATTGGTAACGGAATAAATGTAAAGCGCTTTGATCAATTCTGGAAAAGCGCTATACAAGCACCGACATTTATTTATTTATTTATTTATTTATAAAACCATTGAAACCCCCTTTTTTTTTTGTCACTTTTTCAAAGTCATTGAAATTAGTTTAGGGTTGATCAAAACATTTTTTTCCTCCAAATAGTCCACTTTTTGAAAATCTCACAACCCTTGAAAAAATCCTTGATACAGGTCTGTCTAGAATTGATGGGTTGGGAGCAGCCTTACAATGATATGAGTATTTGTTTTCATTCAGTGATAACTGCAGATTTACTTGTATATTAATTAATTTGCTTACAACATCCAACATTGAGCCTCAGGGTCAAAACATAGTCGGCCTTCAAACAAAATTTTATCTACCAAACATTTGGTTGTGACGTCAAAATGACGATTGACTCCAAATAAACAACACCGAGTTGAGACAAAATAAAATTTTGCGTTAAATTGCACATGTGTTGAATTGCCATATACATTGCCTCAAATGTTTGTTACCGGTTTATACTTTAAATTCGATCGCAAATATTTGGTGACGTCACAACCAAATGTTTGGTTGCGAAAATTTTGTTTGAAGGCCGACTATGTTTTGATCCTAACAAAACGATGACTTGTGATTACTTGGATTGTCACAGGTAATCTACTCAACTTAAAGCAATACTATAAAGTGTTAAAAACATCATTTTTTATTTTTTTAGCTTTTAGGGTTTGTTTTGGGTAGATAATGATATCCTCCAAATGATTTGGATTAAAGGGACTAGCCTTGATTCCACTTAGAATTAAAAACTTATGAAAATGCTCTAAATAAAGCTTAAAAGTGTAGTAATATCCTAAAAAGTACAAAAATTATACAGAAATGGCTCAAATTGAGAGATAACTAATTTGCAGTATATCATTCTTTGATGGTGGTGTGACTATCTTGTGTTTTCTAAATCCTAAATTTGTACCTCAGATCTGGATTTACCAGATAAAAAATCAAACAAAGCTCTTAGAGATAATTTAATACATATTAAATGAGAAATAATTTCATCAAAAATAATTTGTTTACCCATCATATGTGTAGAGTAGAGACAAAATCTTTTGAAATGTTGAAACTAGAAACACTTTTTTCACAACTTTTTTGTCGCCAGCGACAAAATATAAAGCAGGTAAAGAATTGCAATTTTCTCCAATATTCCTTAAAATCATGAAAAACTACTTGTAGGTTATATTACTATAAACATGTTCTATCGATTAAAGTAAAAAAATATGTAGGTAAAATATTAGTGGGAAGAATCTAGGCCAGTCTATTTAACCCAATCTGAAATTTACTTCTGAAATAACAAACTAGTGATGAGGTGGTCATAATATGGAAATTAAAATGTCAGCATACAACGGAGATGGGATAATAATAGGTTACACACTGCAACATTTATGAAGTTATCACTGCATTCTATGCTACTATAACAAACAGCTAACACTACAAAATGCATGCACCTGAAACCCTGCCAATATATCACCTTGTTTAGGCTTTCGCCAAGGAAACCACACTTGGTACCAAGTAAGCTAAAGGAAGCTTATCTTCAACAGGGTTCCAAGATTTTTTTTTTAAATTCAGTTTTGAATGCAGGAGGAAGACCGGAGTGCCCGGAGAAAAACCTGCGGAAGCGAGCATGGACTGAAAACCAAATGCACATAAAGCGCTGGGCGCGGTACTTGAACCCGGGATATGCCCACATTCAATGGCAAAGTGCATGAACGTTCTAAAAACATTTTAAATTACGGTTAATATAAACTTCATACACATTTCCTTCCCTTTTTATACTTATGTTTCACCTAATAACTAATAACAAGTAATAGTATATCTGATGATTAACTTATATTAAACAAATAAACAAAAGTTAGTAAATAAATCTGAACAACAAGTTGCGATATACATTCAGATTAGCTAAAAGGTTGCATGACTTATTTCTAGATGAAATCATTAAAAACGACTGATTTTACATGATATTCCAGAAAGTTCTTGGGGAGACTTCAGGCTCCTAAATATCCCTCATAACAGTGGACATGCAATTGGTATCTGTAAGAAATTTAAATACTGCTTTAAAGGCATCAGCCATGATTCACTTGGGTATGAACAATTGTGAGAACTTATTTGAATCAAAGAAAGACCTTAATAGAATCAAAACAAACAAACAAACAAACAAAATCATATCACTTGCTCTAAAAAAGCTCAATTCATACTCGGCCTCCAAACAAAATTTTTCCTACCAAACATTGTGACGTAAAAATGACGAGTGACTCCAAACAAAACAATTTCAATACCGAGTTCAGACCAAACAAAATTTCGCGCTAGATTGCACATGTTATTGAATTGCCATATACATTGGACCAAATGTTTGCTACCTGTTCATAGTTTAAATTCGATGGCAAATATTTGGTGACGTCACGACCAAATGTTTGGTAGGAAATATTTTGTTTGGAGGCCGAGTATGAATTGAGCTAAAGACAATTTTCAGCAAAATTCATTTCTTAGGGTTCTGTCAGCAGTGTTTCTATTTTCCTAAAGTTTGAAATTTCAAATGTTCTGCTGTTGATTTTAAAGGCACAGTTAACCCCTCATTTTCTGAAATATTTGATGCTTTGTAACTCACTACTGATAAGTAAATCCATATAAAAGTATACATTTCTAGATGTGGATTTTCATGTAGAAGATGATGGTTAGGTCAGTTTTGGACCAAAATGTATGATTTTGGACCAAGGTTCCAAAAACCCTTGTTCTTGGACCACTATATTTACAAACAACCTAACTAAATTTTGAAAAATTAAAAGTTGGACCTCGAATGCTTTTTAGAATCTAGAAACACATGTCTAGGAACGCATTTTTAAATTTTTTGATTTTTGCCTTACTTTTTGAAATATTGCCAAAAATAGGAGAGTGAGAAATTCAAAGCACAACTAATAATGTCTGTTCTACTAGGAATATTCAAGTTCAATAAGAATGGTTATGGATATTAGTTAGTAGTTGGAAATACTTTTCTAAAAATGCAATAAAATCAGTAGGTGTTTAGGAAAGTTGAACTTCACTTTGATGATCGTGGGTAATGCCTTTAAAACTTGACCAGCAGCCTACGCCGAAACCAACGGCTTCTTTGTTTGTTGCGGGTTGTAATTGTTCAAAGAAAAGGAACCAGCCTGGACCAGTGGTTCTATGCGGTTATCTACCGGTTGAAATTTCAAGTGTTTTCTTAGTTAATTGGAATCTGTTAAAATGGGATGAATTAGTGACAACTCTTGGACATCCATGGTTTACAAGCACGGCAAACAGCATACAAACCTGAGTCTGTACAGACAGACCACATGAATCATGCAGTGAAGCAAGCGAGGTGGTGAATGGATGCAAGCATGCAAGCAGCAAGTGGCAAAGAAAGAAATGAATTCAAAAACTTGTGAAACAGAGAAATCAATTATATATAACTAAGCTTACAGTATACGCAGGAGGAGGGGAGTCTCATTCTGGAGGAGACACGTATGCAAGGTTGGAAAGACCCTTCCCCGGTCCCCCAAGTCAACATAAAAGTGGTAACCATGCGAGTTCTAAATTTCGTGGAAAAGGTGTATATTTTTCACTGTAATCGCGGACCGCGAAATCATAAAAAGGGGGTATTTTGAGCATCCATCTCGGCGAAATTTAAAAAAAAAGGATATTTCACAGAATTGGTAAATTCGACTCGGTTTACATCCTCTGATCCAGGCATACTAACATACGGAATTCTGTCTTAATTCTGTGGCCATTTGTGAGATGCGGGAAAGATGTAACAAGATCTGGTAGTACAACAGACATCTTAAAAGTAAATGTATATATTTATGTTGTGTTCTTAATCATGTTAATATATTTAATTTTAAGAGTCTTTGAAAAGGGGTGTCTGACATCTTGTCTTTGAAAACCATGAAATAGGGGGTAATTTATATGCTAATTTTGTTCTACTTTTTCACAAAAAAGGGGAAAAGGGGGTAAAATCATTGAAAAATCTTTGAAAAGGGGGGTTAAGAAAAAATTAATAACTCGCATGGTTACCACTTTTTCTGTTGACTTGGGGGACCCTTCCAGACTCACTGTTGCCAACTGACCCCAAATCAAGTCATTGGTTGCATGCATTGAAATCCAAAGACCCAACATTATTGTTTAGTTTGCTCTTAAGTGCCAAAATGATGAAAATGGACACTTGACGATTTTACCAAGCCACCTTACACGTCTTTTGATTGGTCTAAAGTTACTCTAATATGCAATCCGTGTTCTGATTAGACAATTGCAATCATATGTTTTATCATATGATCGCTATCAGCCAATCAGTACATATGATACTCAGCGATTGATAGATGTAGATCGATAACTGGCAACATTTGGGTGAAAAAGATGTTTCCTGACAGATTTTTGCCCGGATTTTGACTTTAGTACATCAAAAGGGTATCAGTCAATCAATCAATCAATGATTACATGCATACCCCATGAAGGAGTCTATTCGTACAGGGGAGCCACGGCTTTACGTGACTGTCCGACCACGGAGCAAGTAGAGTAAAGTTTCTTGCCCAAGGAAACAAGGAGCAGAAAACCTCCTGGCCCGGGGCTCGAACCCACAATCTCTGTATTACGAGACCCGTGCTCTAACAACTCGGCCACGCTCCCCTCTTAATGTGTGAATGGAGTTCATTTATATGTGTCCGTGTGTAATCGCTTGATTTGGCCCTCGGGCCGTTGGCAAGAATCGCCCAAAATAAAGCTCTCATCCAATGAACGAACAGTTTTGAACAGTTTGGTCTCACTGAACTTCAAATAATCTTGCTCTTATCCCAATTGTCTCAATTTTGTTCAAAGATTTTGCTCCCTAGCCATTGCATCTACACTCTATAAACTTTGAAGTACAAAGCAAGCAACCGATTAACGCACATAATCCAATATGATCATACGCAGAAATAAATTAGTCCATATTTTTTTAATCACAACTATGTACCCAATCTTGGTGAATATTCAAATGAAGTTCTGTTCAAGGTTCGTCCATGTAGTAGCAACAAAGCTAGCCAAAAATAAATACCAAATAAAAGATTCATGCTCAAAATATATTAATACGCAGTGATTTGGTCTTAGTCAATCCTAATCAATCATTGCTAGTCTCTTAGACAATACTAACACACCAGTTCACAATGTTGCAGAATAAAAGGCATATGCTATGGATCTTGTAACAGGGTCTGATTTCTTACTTTATACTTCAAGGTAGACAGAGTCGTAGTCATTGCATCTATTTAATACGAGACTCCCCTCACCCTGGGCAGTGCACTATGAAAATGGCTTAGCAAAATGGAGAAGGTGTAGCGCGATATGACCCACAGGCATTTATGGCGTTACATGTTGTCAGGAAGGGGATCCTTGGGGATATATGGTGATGGATACTCAAAATCAATTGACAGCAAGGAAACACGCAAGCTATACCCACTGGGAATGCGGTAACAGGTTGTGAAAATCAATTGACAGGGATGGGTTGGCCTGTCTGGCATGGGGGCAAATATGAGAAGATGTTGTGTACGTCCCATCATGCACTGCTTCCTATTGAATGGTTTGTACAGGAAATCATGTGAGCAGTTAATGATGAAATGACCATAAATCAAGGTTACTTGTTGTAATGTTGCATTCTGGATATGTTTCATCACTAACTACTCACATAATTTCCTATACAAACAATCCCAAAAGGAAGCAATGCATGATGGGAAACACATAATATCCTCTCTTGGGGCAAATTGAAGAGTAAGTGTGATATATATAATTATGTGTTTTCATCCCAGGGTGTTCATATTTTAGAAAAATAGAGATGTTTGCAAAATATCAAATGTTAGACTACATACGAAATATTTACTTGTGGTTTAAAATTTACATGAATTTTAATTTTTGCAACATTTGCAAAAAATTTGCAAAAACAAAGTCACTATATTAACCAGCAGGCAAGTTACCAGTTATATAACTTTGAGGAAAGAGATCTTCTGAGCCCATTTCCTCTGAGCCAAGTCTTCGTGACAGTAAAATCAATTGAATACCAGAATGCAACAACAAACCAAGTCCACTGTTTTACGAAAATGAGGTACACACAGGATGGCTTGTGATAATAGGACTACCTTGTGGGTAACAACAACAACAAAAACTAAACCTACACCTCTACTGCCAACATTTATATGTTTAGGAAATTGACCAAAATCCACATGGCCTTTGGTCAATGTTGAATTATTTACTATATGAATAGTAAACAAAACCATGCTCCTCATCAAATTCCTTAATGCGCTGTGAAAACCAGTCCCAAAAACTGTTTTAAAAAAAATGAATATTGATTTTCCATTCCAAGACGGCAGTCGAAATAATGATATAAGAGAAAATTTCCACCAAAAATAGGAAAAGTGTCAAAAAAAACGCTTTCCCAAGTAAAATTGTCAATGAAACGTTACTCAGAAAACCAGAACATTGCAGAACAAAATCCTAAGCCCAAATAAACCTCACCCTTTTAATTTCAGCATATAAAATGATATACTGTGAAGCACAGATAAGGTTGAAAAAAGTCATTTTTCATACCCAATTGACTAATGAAATTGTGAGCAAAATATACAACAATAGCTTAAACATCAGAAACAATATGAAGTTTTTAATTTTTCAAAAATAATTCTTGTAGACTTGGGTCATTATTGCATTCCGATATTCAATTTGCATCTAGGTCTGCAAATAGGAGATATCTGATATTGTTTACTGTCAGTTGAGGTGCATTTATTAATATAACTGTAACTTAATATAACTTTAATTCAACTTCACGAGTAATTTGACTTTAAAAACATGTCTTTATTGTTTCTAATAAAACCGTAGTTAAGCAGTAGTGCAGAAAGCTTATGCAAACAAAATACGACCAATAAAGGCAGTAATAATAGTAAGGACATCATTAAACCATGTACCTTATGGTACGGACAAACCATAACATCCTTTCGGGCTGAAACATATTTGGTACAACAGGCATCTGTTGTTTAAAGTAAAATTGTCACAAATCAAGAACCTTTTCATTTTATCATAGGATAAATCGGACTCGTCTATTATGCATTATCTGATGAACTGAGTGCTCAATGCATCATCTCGCTATTCATGTGTTTCCTTAATCAATTAAAGTATATGGTGTTTTGCTGATATTACCTGTATATGTTAGATAAAAATAATTCTCCATTTTACTTCCCAGCAAGAAATAACTCCTCAAAATTGCACACTGTAATAATTATTTAACACGTACATCTCGCTTATACCATAATTAAGCTTTAGTTCGCCAGGTCACACATTGTCATACTATTCCTATCAAGATTAAGCATTGTGCTTCCTGGAAACAAACTGACGTGACAAACATGTTTACCCATTTTGACACGTTTTTAGACAAGACTGCAGCAAAATAGGTACTTTGTTGCACCATTATCAATCCCTCCTATCTGGAGCACTCTATTCAACCTTTAATTAAGCTTTACCTCCTTAAGGTCACACTTGTCATGGAATCCTTTTCAGATTACTTAGTTTCGCATCCTGACAAGGAACTCAACGAGACAATATCACCGATTATTGCAAATGCTGACTTATGCATAAGCATGATTTTCATTAAAACCGGAATACGTGGAATGAGCTCATCCAATCAATAATGTGCTCAGTTGAAGGTTAATATTGCCTATGGTCGTCTTTTGATGGGTAAAATGTCTGATCTCAGCAATAGAGGGTAACCATGTGGTGTGGAGTATATGGTACCTTTGATCCAGTCTATGAATTTATGTCTTAAAGTAAATGTATAATTTTTTAAGATGTTTCATTTTCTCTCTTTCTATCAGATGACACTAGAAGGTGCTGCTGTGGCCTTCACACCAGCTCATCATTTACCTCTGTCTGTTATGTTTTTGTAACTAATTAAAGAACAATAATCATAAAAAATAAATTATTTAACTCAATTACACACAGATGAATAGTTAATACCATATATGGTGTTATACTTACTAAATATGGAGAGACTAGCCCTTGCTGTTACTGCCGTGCCATCCAACTCTGCCTCGCATTCATATTGACCCTCGTCCTCCTCCTGGGGCATGAATATATTATATTTAAACAGTTCTGTTCCTCCGGTACGTAAGATTTCATCGTCCCTCCTCCATGTTATTGTGATGTCTCTCAGGGGTCTGAAAAAATAATAAGTGAGGAAATTCTTATTGTCAAAATTCATATAAACCTCAAATCAAAATTAGCACTAAAATTGGGCTCGACTGATTTGGTTTACTGACAAGAGAGGCCAGCGACCGAGCCCTACCTATTCCACCAATAATTTTATGAGCAACAAATATACATATGTAGAATCAGGGGATTTATTAAGTTAGTGAACTATATAGGCGAGGGTTGCAAGTGCGACTAATCAAAATATGAACCAGTTTCTTGGACAGGTTAAAGGGATTGCCCATGATTTTCAAGAAGATTTTCATTTATTGAAAGGTATTAAAACAGAGTTGTTCATCACAAATCAACAACGAAGCATTTATGTGTCCACATATTTTTATTGTGCAAGGGTAACTTTAGCTGGCTTGAGGGTAATAAAAATATGCTGATGCATTGGATACAGACTTGTTGATTTGTGATGAACACCTCTGTCACGTGTTTGAATACCTAAGGGGCGGCTTCAAAACTCAACCGGTGGTTATCTGCCGGTTCTGGACGGTTGGCTATTTTTAATTCCGGTTGAACCGCCCAGAACCGACAGGCAACCACCAGTTGAGTTTTGAAGCGACCCCTAAGTCAATAATGACAGATTTAGGCCTTGCTTGAAGTTTTTCCTTCATATAGAATATCTATGCCAGGATCCATTCAATTAGTGTTTCTTATTCTATCAATATAATTTCTTAGTCACTGAGTGCGATTTTACTTCCTAATAAGGAATTTTGGCCATCCATTATGAGACGATAGATGACAGTGCCTTCAGTATGAAATGCAGTGGAGCCGCGGGTTCAAAATCACGGCGCGATGCAGGTATACGCACACATCTGGCGCAAACAGCTTTACAGGGTTTGGAATATTTCATGTTTGAATAGGGGTGTAATGTTTATAATTTTTGGCAATAATTTACATAGTTTTTGATTTATAAATGACTCAAATTTGTGACTAAGAATGAGAATAAAAGATGGTGATAATTGTTTCGCCTGTCATCTATCGTCTCATAATGGATGGGCGTAAATTATTTTTTTCGAAATGGGCACCCCCTGCAGGGGCACCCATTACTCTTTTATTCTCTAAGTATATCTATGTAGCAACAACTATTTCATACGATAGCATATATACAATGAAAATGTGATAAATAAACATTTTATCAATGCTATTTTTTCACCATAAAATCTCCAATCTAATCCAAGAGTGTCTTTGTGCATATATGTATTTAAACATGGATAATTGTTGCATCCAATATCCACTGTGCCAAAAAAAGTGTAAAACGGCCCGTAATGTAGGGCAACATGTGCAATCAATACTTTATAAACTTATCCCTCATTAGGATTCAATACCTCTCGCACCAATAAACACAAAAGATATACCTGGATGAAATCATACAATTCTCAGTCATATCAAAATAAAAACAACATTACTGTTGGATGTCTTCTTCAGAAATTAAATGTTCCAAAATAAAATGCTATAATCTTATGAATAAAGATCACCGATTTGGGATGAAAGTTATCCATCATTTGAGTAGCGCTGACGGCTCTTGCAGTAAATCCAAGCACTAAGGCTGTGACTGATCCATGGAATACATGAATATATTTACTAAAATATTCTCTATGTTTTCAGAGGCAACTGTGGCTATATCTAAGATAACATTCCATAAATGTAGACAATTTGATCAAACTGTACATTTTCTTCTATCAGAAAAGATAATGTGCCATTAAGCAACAAAAAATATGTTTTACTCATACAGGAGGGTGGACCTTTCAAGAAGTGTCAGACGGGTTGTTTACATGTTTCTTTTCTTATAATTTTCTCCTTTTCAAGATCTAAAAAATGAAATAGAGGAAAAATTCATGCAAAAATATTCAAGAAAATACAAATGAATTCTCTTTTCCAATTTAGCTGAAATTTATAGAAAAACACCCTCACTTTTCATGGTCTTGACAAAACAAACAAAGCAAGCCTTCATAAACAGACAAATTTGTGTTGGTAAGACCAGTCATAGGGGGTGTCATCTAGAATAGGAGTACACTAATTTATATCATCATTAACCCTTTGAACCCGACGAGCCGGTTTACCGGCTTTAAGGGCACGTGTCAGAAACTCGATGTGTGTGTCAACAGGCATGGGTAGTTAAAATTTCCAGTGATCTTAATTATATCGGAAGACACCAATAAAACTTTGAACACATGGTTGATCAGCCATTCTGCTTTTATTTACTTGACAGAGCTGAATCATTTCTCCCATTTCCATAAATTTGATCAGATTGTCAACAAATATGGCTTCGCCCACAGACTACAACGTAAATATTCGACATATTCGACATAAATAGTATTTTTTGTTAATGCTGGTTATTGGAACAATTCAGACTAGTGTTAAATGAAAAGGCAAAGCAAGAAAAATCAAAATAAAAGTAAGTTTAGGCGTTATATTGTGTTTTTTAACTTTCGGGTTGGCCAGGGTCAGCGGTACAGATGCACATGGACTGGCCAGGGTTCAAAGGGTTAAAATATCTTGCCTAAATTGTAGCCCGTTTATTTACTTATTCAAGCAAATGTACATACTTAATAGTCTTGAAGAATGTGATTTTCAGGACACCTACTAGGACAAATTATACACAATTAAATCTGAGTACTAATTGTAGCACAGCAGGCATTCTCAAAAGATGAGGAATGTAAAGAAATGAAATAAATTCTTCTATAGTATTTCCTTTTGCTTGTTAAAAACTTGGGCATTCACCTGTGCATTGCTAAAATATTTAAAAAACAAAAACCATATGCTATTTTGACATTTGCGCTACATCATCTCATTAAATGTTTTAAGCTGAATTCATACTTGTGACGCATTGCATTTGGAAACGCACGGAGCATGTGTACATTGTAGTTTTGAGCTGAAAATTCAATGTGCACATGCTCCGTGCGTTTCAAAACGCAATGCGTCACGAGTATGAATTCAGCTAGAGATAGATTGATGATATCAAGAGAAAGATGGGACCCTTGATTCAAAAGGACATATTTATGACAGCAAAGTCTACCCAGGAAATAATTCAAAGGTGACATGAACCAAGAAATTGTACTAAAAACATTCCATTTGCACAATAGCAAAGATTAAAAGCATGACAGTTATTGTTACATTTGGTCACTGTATTGACATATTTCAGTGTCAATTTGGCTGTCTGTAAGTAAACCTTTTAGATATGAAACTGGATACAGGCAAATGATGGTTGGAGTGTTATGCCATCAGAACAGAGTGCTTGATAATGACCACAGACCATGCATCAAACAGAGGCTGTTTACAGAAGCTTTCATTTGGTTGCCTACATTCCATAACATATTATTTGATGGTTTCATTACATTCCAAATAACGGGCTTCTAACGTGCTTACCTTTGCACCATATATTTTACAAACATTAATCAAAGTCAATGGCATCATATCACAATACTTTTGGTAAAAGTAATCTCTCAATGTTGGTTACATATCAGAAGCCGTTTTCAAGTAACATAGCTTGTAAATGACAGTAATGAAGATCAAGAACAAATAAAATTATTTTATTATAATCTCTAGATCATTTGAGCAATTTACAGTGCCAATGTTCTGATTGCAACAGTTGTGGACAGTTGGTTACAAAATCCAATGAGGAAAAAGATACTCAACTACATTAACCTTAGCTGTGTACCCATTTTATGCATTGACAGAAATTTGTACAAAAAATATTTCACAAGAAATAGCAAAGCCAGCTTAGAAGCATGACAGTTATTGCTACATTTGGTCAATGTATTGACTGATTTCTGTGTCAATTTGACTGTCTGAAAGTAAACCTTTTAGATATGAAACTGGATACAGGCAAATGGCGGTTGGAGTGTTATGCCATCAGAACAGAGTGCTTGATAATGACCACAGACCAGGCATCAAACAGTAGCTGTTTACAGAAGCATTCATTTGGTTGCCTTCATCCATGCCATATTATTTGATGATTTCATTACATTCCAGTCTGGATAATGGGTGTGCTTTTGTGCTTGCCTATGCATCACATATTCTACAATCATTTCAAGTTAATCAAAATCAATGGTATAGCAATACCTTCAGAAGAAAATTTGTCTCTCAATATTTGTCTAATTTCTGAAACCATTTTCAAGTTAAAACAGAACTTGCGTAGTTTTTAAAAGACAGCCATGATTTTTCCAATCGTTTTAAGTCAAAATTCCCCATTTTTTGCAACATAAGCAATGTATATAAGTTCAAGAAACGGGACAGTATGATCTCTAGATGGCTTGTGCAATTCACAATGGCCATTGTGCCAATTGTCACAAGGGTAACACGTTTCTTGGTGCACTCCAACAATTGAAGGGTACTTTGACCGAGAATCGCAACTATCAAGGCATTCGAGAGCTACTGATTGCATACATGCAAATATGTCACAGTTTCACAGAAAAGTGAACTGCACTGTAGTCAAGTAATAGGTAGACAACCAGAACATAGCACTGCATGTCCAGGATCATGCACTGCTTAGTAATGTTTTTTTTTTCAAACTTGCAAACAAAACACTTGCTCTAGTGTTTTAGTATCTTTATTAAATTTTAACCATTCAAAAGAAATTAATTACTAAAATGGTTATGAAAACTTATTACTCAACAAAAATAATGAGCACAGGGTATACTTTAGGTCCCATCCAAAATTTTAGGGTTAGGGTTAGATAAGGGTTAAGGTTGGGGTTTGGGTTTGGGTTAGGGATAAGGTTAGGTTTTTGGTGTGACCTAAAGTATACTTTTTCCTAGGGTGGATGTTTGCTCCAAACTACACATAAAATCATTCACTTGTTCTAAGTGCTTTATCACAATCATATTTTTGAGACTTATAATAAGAATTGATTCATCAAATTATTTTCACCTATACGACCATGTTTGCTCTAACTCCTTGTAAGAACTGCTGACTACCAACGAAGAAGTAATTCATCATCCGTCTTATCTCCAAAATCTTGTCAACCTGTCACAATCTGATGCATTTTTCAAGCTTTGTGAAATTTGTTTTGGGTTTATCATCAACCAAATTCCTTTTTGGGTTTAGTTTCACCGTTTGGTTAAGCATAATATTAAATGAGTATCCTAGGTTACATAGTGCACCTAAATTACACCTGTCACAAGTAAAGTCTAGATTCTGATGATAAAGGATCTTCTTTCATCAATGATCAACTTTTTGTTTGCTTCCATACCATATTCTGTTTCATGTCTGCCCAAAACTTGGTACTGCATGGAACTACCTAGCTCAGAAGTGTTTCAGTTTCTTTCAAAAGATAGTATAATTAATTTGGGATGTAATTCTACATTTGGAATTTTTAGATTTCTTTAGATGCTGACATAGCAATATTGTGATGGAAAGTAGTATCAAATTAAAGGATCAAGTTAAATTTACAATTTGAAAATAAAAGACTAAAACTGTAAGCAATTGATCTAAATGAAAGACAATATATACCAAATTGTTAAAACAAGTTAGGCCAAAGAAAAAAAAAAGAACTCTGTCTCAGCTTCCTGCGCCCATGGGGTTACAAATTCGAATTTGACCACATTTTTTTTTAGGTTTTCAGGAGATTTGCATTTTTATTTTTTCCTTACATCAAGAGGTGAAAAAAGGAAAATATTTGCTCGCGAAGCGACCGGGAAAAAAAGTGACCTAAAAACGTAATAAAAAAAAGTTTTCCACGTGCGCATAGCCTTTTTGGCAAAAAAAACCAAACAAATGCGTAGCACTTACATTTTTTTGGCCTAAGGAACCTGACACAGTGTTCTTTTTTTTGGCCTTATTGGTAAGTTTCTTTTACATGCAAATACAGCTATTGGTCTGCCAATTGCCAATTTAAAAATATCCAAGTCCACGAATTGGAAAAAACCCAAATATATCCACTATCTTTCTTATTTGCTATATGATATTCACTACCTTTTGCAAAATACTTGCCACTGACAAAACAAAATACCCAGCACTTTATTCCAATGGATATCAAATCACCAATACTTGCAAACAACAAATCATAAAATCAATGCATAAATTGAAATTATACAACATACACAAATACCATCAACCAGACACCTTGGCGTAATTTAATTATTCCAGTAAATGTCAACTTACAAAAACCATCATGTATATCAAATCACTGCATAGAAGGATATCACAATATCAAATATAACCAGCCAATCACTATCATTGGTGAAATGGAAATATTGAGTAAAACATTCATATTAATATGATGAAAATCTTGAAAAAAAATTGTATAGTTCAAAACAACTTTCTGAAACATTGCTGATAATGTTTGCTTCATTCTTTTCCTATGTAAATCAACACAGCCAGACACCTCCAAGAAATTCAAGTATTCCAGTAAATGGTGAGACAGGTAAGGCACCAGGATTTATGTTTTCCAATGTGCCGAGAAGCTACCACATACTGGTATACATTTCTGTCATGTTGTTGGGAAGAAACAAGGTGTATTATGAATCTTGCTCAAGGTCTCAGCACCGCGGTGAGCAGACCGGGTCTTGAACCCCAAATGTCGATTGCAAGTCCAATGCTCTTACCACCATGCCACAGTGCTCTGTAAAGATGCACAGCTGGTTTAACATAATTGGGAGGTTTCCTTTACTTATTTTAATGCAAATAATGCTAGATGTATTTACTACCAATTTGAAAAAATATACTTAGTCCATTGAATTATACCTAATATTTACCACAATCTTTCTCATTTATTATGTATAATATTCACAACTCTTGCCTACTTTTTGCACAATATCTGCCTATGAGAAAACAAAATACCCACACCAACATTCACATGGGTATCAAATCACCAACGCAAGCGAAAACAATTCATAAATCAATGCATTAATTGAAATTATACAACACACACAAATACCATCAACCAGACACCTTGGCGCAATTTAATTATTCCAGCAAATGTCAACTTACAAAAACCATCATGTATATCAAATCACTGCATAGAAAAATATCATAATATCAAATGTAACCATCCAGCAAAACAAATGTATATCAAATCACAGTCAATGGTAAAATGGAAATATCAACTGAAACATTCATGCTTTATGATGAAAATCTAAATTGGTATTGTTTAAAGTTACCCAAACATTCTTGCAAAGTTTTAAACCATTATTTTAATCTGTAGATTGAAACAGCAAGGCACCTTCAAGTAATTATACATTTCATTAAAATCTGTATCAAATCATCAATGCCAGCAAATTACTAATCATATAATCAATAAACAAATTTAATTTAATAACATATATATACAAATATCATCAACCAGACACCTTGAAGTGATTTAATTATTCTGGCAATAGTCAAATTTATCAAATCAACCACTGCAGTATATATCAAATCACTGCATAGAATATCATGATGCCAAATGTAACCAGCCTAGGAACACAGGCATATATCAAATCACAGTCAAAAGCCAAATGGAAATATCAACTGAAACATTCATGAATTATGAGGATGCGGGTTAGCACAACAGTACTTCCATTGCTTGCACCAATGAGCCCTAGGCGACTGGGTTCGATTCCCGGTGCCGTTTGTGTATTTTGTTTTCAGTCCATACTTGCTTCCGCAGGTTTTTCCCTGGCTGTTCCAAACTTCCTCCTGCACATAAAATTGTCACCAGAATTGTCCATCACAGCCCCAACCCAGGATATGGGAAGCTGCATAAAGGGTAGATATGTGATGGCTCACCCCGAAAAGGGGGACTTTGCATATGATATCAATTTTGATTTTATCATTTCACCTGTTACAGCATTGTCTAAGCTTTAAATTGA
Source organism: Ophiothrix spiculata (assembly GCA_000969725.1). Classification (NCBI taxonomy): domain Eukaryota; kingdom Metazoa; phylum Echinodermata; class Ophiuroidea; order Amphilepidida; family Ophiotrichidae; genus Ophiothrix; species Ophiothrix spiculata. The sequence continues at coordinate 81,186 of JXSR01S074004.1, read as the reverse complement.
CACCTTATTTGTTGAAATTGATCACATTTTGTAACATAAAATCTGCTGCATTGGCCACCTGTTCTACCAGTTTCTTGAAAAGCGTTCTGTCGCAAAGTCCCCCTTTTCGGGATGAGTCATCACATATTACTACTGAGAGGATGTGCGCTTGAAAAGGCCGCAAAACACCTAAATGAAGTGGAATTATTGTGACAATCTACCTGCCGTGAATCATGGGCAGTTTAATCTAAATAGGAAATCACTAATCATTATTATCACTATTATTATGACAAACATTCTAAAAACAAATTGGTATAGTTCAAAGTTTCTCAAATATTTGTGCAAAGTTTCATTTCATTCTGCTTTGTAGATTACTATGGCCAGACACCTTTCAAGTAATTCAATTATTCTAGCAAATATCAACTACATGTGAATCCATTATCACCTGTGACAAAGTTTTTGTCTATATTCTGATTCAAACTACAACGTCAAAGAGCTTGGGATGTCCCCTTGTTAGAATAACATGGTAGTGCTTTACCACTAAATGACAGCAGGGCTGGACATGGCACTTTTTGCACTAGCCCATCGGGTGGATACGCCAATCGGGCAGATAACTTTAAAAGTTACCCTTGTTACAGAAAATTCATTAGAGATGGCATGATATTCAGCATAGATCCATCATATTGAAGGTTGAGAGCCACAAGGCCAGAATGCCTTATTTGCACCTTTGTTGCACATGCGTGTGGCCTAGCGGAATAGTGCAGGACTCATAAACGGAAGGTTGTAAGTTCGAGCCCTGCTAGTGCCAACGTGTTGTGAACCTGGACAAATCACTTTATCACACTTGCCTCGTCGACCCGAGCGCATTGGGGAGCTGTTTAGGGGGAATATAACAACCTAAGTGCTGATAAGTCTGCGCCTTCGGTCATTGGCCGCAAATGGCCTAGTTTAAGGCAAAATGGTTCTGATGATTCCCTTGTTACTGCGTAATAATAATGGCCAGCGCTTTGTATCCACTGGAAAAGGCGCAATATAAATGCCAGAATTATTATTATTATTACATGCCAATAGGGCCTTGTAGTTATTTTTTCATGCAGATATGGCCTTGTGGCTCTCAACCCTCGATATGTGATGACTCATCCCGAAAAGGGGGATTTTGCGACAGAACACTTTTCAAGAAAAAGGTGAAAATAGGCAGCAAAAAATAAAGAAAATAATAAGAATTTCCAGCAGATTTCTGTTGTAGAATTCAATCGCATTTATAAATTTCAGCAAGTAAGGTGTCATTTTAAAGCTTAGAAAATGCTGCAACCGAGGAAATGGAAAAATCAAAATTGATATCATCTGCAAACTCCCCCCTTTCGAGCCATCACATATATTTACCCACCAGTCAGGCAGCAAAATCACCTGCCTTTGGCTGTTGGTTTTATGTCGAGAACTAAATTAGAAATATCCAGGTTCTTGTGGTAAGCTTCCCACTCTTACTATTAAATCAAGAGTTGATTCTGATGGCTTAGTGAGACATTAACTCTCACATTCTACTCAAAATCTAATTACCTAATGTATATCTTTAAATGCTGTGAAGGTAACAGGCTAGATGTGAAGGAGGCGTGGCTATCTCAACACAACAACTGGCAGTTGAGTCTTGGGCCATACGTTTTGAAAGAGAGAGATAGATGGGTACTGTGACCTGTGTATTCTGTCTGTTCCTTTTATCTTCACCCTACCCTATCACTACTGACTAGGCCTTGGACTTTCCGGGTAATTTAGCACCCAGGTACGCTACTTAATTTTGGTGGGTACCCTAACAATTAGTAATGGGTTGATTTGAATGCAAGGATGTAAGCGAAACACTGGTCAGTAGCGTTAGTATGTAATTATCATCATATACACGTCTAGCCCTTTTCTATTCATAAATTATCCATTGTGTTTCTTTTGTTTAAAGTTCGTTGCCCCGAACGTTATTTTTAAGAATGAGGTCTAGAGCTGTTATCTAAACAAAGCATTTAGATAACGTTCTGGGCAGTGATGTGAGACGCACTGATTCTAGTTTGACATTATCAACAATTATTATGCAAGTCATGAAGTCAGCGAATTAAATTGGTTACCTTGATATTTAAATCAATTAGGCCTAAAGAATTAGATCCGAACCTGATGACAACGTTTTAAAAAATATCAAAATCACTCGAGCTATGAGTTGGAAAGTATTTGTTTGCATTTTAAAACACCATCAGGTAAATATCACGTTTATACGATTCACATTGTATCAAATAGCTATTTTAAAATTGGATATCACTATGTTAATTATTTCACTTTGTTCATTTGCATAATAATTAATTTTAATGTCAAATAGGCCTACATATACACAACAATAAACACTGGCATATGAATATAAAAAAAAGGAATCAAGGGAATCTAACATTAATTTTGAAACGTGATTCCAGCATAGTAGACATACAGCAAGAGCCCATGGCTTATGTTTCACCAAAGGATGTCATACATCTACAATGCAGTACCTGGATGGTTCCACAAGGAACGCGTTGGCTATGGCCGATGTAATGAAATTTGTCATTTGTGTGTTACAGAATACAGAAAATTTATGGTGTTAGAAATATTGGTTTATAAATTTAAACTTCGACCCTTTTCAATAATCACCAATTATTATTGATAACTGACCACCGTGTTAAAGGCATACAATTATTTTCTATCGAAACGCATCATTAAGTTCACGGTCTGGTGAGATCGATCAATCAGCTTCAATCGTTCAATAATGATTGTCCTACCTTTTTAGCGTAGTCTTTAGTACAATCACAAGATATCACCAGAGACAGGAGTGTTTCAAAATTAAATTATTATGGATATTTTACTTATTAGATATTTAGACATTAAATTCTTTATGTTTTTAATTAAAATTTCAAATAGTATGCCTCTGCTCGTCGTGTATGTCAGATAAACGGTTCAACAGAGACCATTATCAGATATAATGTATCATGGTATGGGATGGCTTGTCATTAGACTCTCATAAGTCTCGACGCTACGCGTCTCGACTTATGAGAGTCTAATGACTCGCCATCCATACCAAGATACATTATATCTGATAACGGTCTCTGTTTCACCATTTATCTAGTACAAAACATATGTCATCTTCCAATAACTTCAAAACTTTTGACATTTTACCTCTTAATTGCAACAGATTGATGGTTAGTTAAGCAACTTCAGAAAATGTTTTCCAGTTAATCACTAAATTGCGGATTGTTCTACTCCCATTCGGATAATCGGTTACGAAAATTTGTACCGGGGTAAGCTTAGCATGGGCAGGTATCTGGGTACCCGAGTTTTAGTACCAGGTCTACTACTGAGAACATGCAATCCTGTGGAAATAGTCCCCCTGGTCTTGTTCTCACCAGCCACACCACAAAGTTCTTGACAAATATCAGCTTTCATATTATATGCAGATTGAAACTTTGACATAGATTTCAGCATCAGAATGCAAGTCAGTTATCTAGGCCAGAAACAAAAGGTTAAATTTAATTTAACAACAAACATATACAAATATCATCAACCAGACACCTTGAAGTGATTTAATTATTCCAGCAATAGTCAAGTTTATCAACTCAACCACTTCAGTATATATCGAATCACTGCATAGAATATCATGAAATTTGTACAGGGAAGCTCAAAGTAGACTTCAGAATTTTGACCATCTCTATACCTCAAAAAGCGTGACTTTGAGACCAATCTCTAAACCATTTTTCTAGAAAAAGCACCCAATTTAGGGCAAATTGGGTGCTTTCTTTGCAACATTTTCCGAAATACACCCAATTTTGCAAATTGGGCGCATTAGGTCTGTGACGAAAACCCACTCATCAATATACCAACAATTACGAAAATACACCCTAAAAACTTTTGAGCACCCCCGTATACCATTTGTCAGTAAGAACCCCCCACGGGTTTTAATCGGTATTTGGTATATTTAAAAAAAAAAAAGAAAAAAAGAAAGAATTTTATCCCCTTAACATCATGACACATATATATCAGGATGAAACATATATTTCCACTTTTTTCTTCTTTTGGGGCTGCATAACCTGACATGATAATTTTTTGATCTCCATATTTATGTCTTGTGTCAATTTTTAAGTGCTTTTTTTAAATGTCACGATTCAAGATTCGTTATATTTTATTTCTGCTAGTGGCTCATAGCAAAATTACAAGAAATTTTACATTATATAAAAAAGAATATAAAACATCCAGATTGCACACTTAAAATCATATAATATATAAATGCTATACTAAAAAAATATGAAAGCATTGAAGAAACTGTCAGATCAGTTTGCTATATTTTGCATCTAGATGTTCATTTCTGAAGTCTTCCACATTCTTAGTTCAAGCTCAGTGTCCAAAACCTGCTTTCTGAACAAAATTTGTTGGCTTTTATCAACCAGCAAAAGCCCTCTGAATTCGGCAGTCAAAGTTTTATGAACAGTTCTAATCAGTCAGCATTTACATGTGGGTTTTTTTATCGAGTTTGGAGGCAGCATTTTTGAGTTTTGAGTCAAAAAAACTGATTTAACTCGAAAATGTGAAATTTTAACTCGGAAAATCAAAAAATCTGACTCGAAAATGTGAAATTTTAACTCGAAAATGTATAAGGTTGACTCAAAAAAGTTCAATTTTGACTCGACAGTGTGAAATTTTAACTAAAAAATCTGAAATTTTAACTCGAAAATCAAGAAATCTGACTCGAAAATGGGAAATTTTAACTCGAAAATGTATCAGATTGACTCGAAAATGTGAAAATTTGACTCGAAAATGTTTACTCGAAACTCAATTTTTTGACACGAAACTCAAAAATGCTGACTCGAAACCTCGATAAAAACAAACACACGCATTTACAAGGCTGTTATGACTCTACGCGGATTCTACCAGCAAATGCTGAAATCCTCAGTTGTGAATCATACGTTTCATGAGATCTTTTGTTTATATTTTCTTCTAGTTGAAGTAATGCAATCAAGTTTTTAAAATTTTAGCTCTGGAAATGAGTACAAAACGATACCCATGGATAAAAACTTTATATGATGCATAAATTGAAAACATTCCAAAACAGAATACAATTATGCCAAAATTAGGTTGGATAATTTGACAAAATTAAGGTATTTTGGAGGTTAAAAAATTGATAAACCGAAACTTGTAGATTTGTAAAACTTGCAGTTACCCTTATTTCCCATGAACGTGACTTTTGAAATGATACGGCTACTTAGTCGAGTGTGTTTATTTAGGTTGATAAGCTTTTTGTCAATAAGTAGGGCTATCCATACAATATGGAGGCAAACATTCAGAACGACTTGCTCCATTTACCCGATGGAGTTTGCAATCTAGTTTTCAATCCAAATACATTACTGAAACATGTGCAGAATTCAAATTCTAAAACTAGGTAAGACTTATCTATACACATTATTGAAGCAGCACAAGTTCACTTATGAAAATAGTTCTTACCAAACATTTATTCTTTATGAACAAGTTTAAAGTTAGTATTCTGTGAATATGCAACCTTTGGGGCCAAATAAGGCACCCTTGTAAGAGAGGTTTTAAAGCCCATTGTATACTGGCCTGTAAAAACAATATCACCACATATTTGTAAAGGACACTCTTACCAATCACTTAATTTATTTTGGCTTTTGCAAACTCTGGGTTGAAAGGAAGGAAAACTAATCTCATCTCCATATACGGCTGTATCGCACAATCTTGAAATTTTCATTTTTTTTGTATCTTACAGCAAATCGCAACTCTTCCAAAACCACAATTTTTGACCCATTATAAATTAAATGTTGCACAAGTTTGGATTTTTAAAACTAGATTTGACTATTTTGTAGTGTATAACTCAATATGTGGGAAAATTAACAGCTAACAACAAATCATAAATCGGATATTAGTAACTTATCATGGTTTTTTAATCATCTAGAAATCAAAATACAACTTCCTTATAATGACACTTCAATAACAAATCTGAAATCCAAATGCTCCATAGGTAGTTTGATACAGTTCTGTATTTTTGGTCCATCTGTTATGTAGTGATTCTAGAGTGGTAAGGCCAAAAAAGGGCAAAAACGTCATTTCCAAGTATAAGATATACTTTTGCCCTCCCATCCTTGTAAATTGTACCCCATAATATGCAACCCAACCAACAAAAATATTTCTTGTGCCATCGCTCTATGTAGTATACAGTATCCAATCTGCTTAAATATACCACATGATCCTTTATATATTTTACAAAAACCTTTCAGATCATTCCCCTCATATTTTAGCACAGTATAATAAATGAATTGTTAATTGAACAACTTTGCTGAAATTCTTTCATTTCTTTTTAGTGGAGCACTGTGGTGCAGTGGTTAGAGCATTGGACTAATAATCGAGAGGTTGTGGGTTCAAGCCCCGGCCCTGTCACTACAGTGTTGAGTCCTTGAGCAAGATTCTTTGCCACATTGTTCCTCCCCACCCAGGTGACAGAAATGGGTACCTGGGAAGGTAATTTAGACTCGTTTGTGCGGGAGGAGTGGCGTACCCCACAGACATACACAGAGGTGGAGTCTGGCCTACACGCTGAGGAAATGGAGATGGACACCACGGCCGTTAGCAAAACAAGCTTCGGTTTCGACTTTACCTTATGTTTTCATTAAAAAAAATTCTGATCATCTACACATTTCACATCTCTGCACAAACTGCTACACCAATACAATATTCGACTGGCTGGCCACATCAAATAACATTCATGTTGTATTCATAACAGACATTCAAATATCACTAAGTTTTGCTTCTGCATTCTGATATCAAAATACAATTTCCTTACATACTGACACTAAAATAACATTCCCGGCATCAGAATTCTGTACAGACAGCTCTATGATACAACTGATGTTTACTGAAGTCTTTTTATAACCGTCTTACATGGGTTTCAAGCTTTTTCATTTTATCATTTTTTATATTTTTTTCATAGTTTTTGAAATATTGATATAAAATTGGATGGATTGAGCATGATACAAAAAGATATTGGTCAAGCTATGAGTTTTACGAAATATCGTGCGAGACGCGTAGTGTCGAGCTCGATATTTCTAAAATCATAGCGAGACCAATATCTTTGAGTATCATGCGAAAAAATCCATCCAATTTTATCATTATTATGTTCAAAATCTGACATTTTGGTTTTCTGTACGATATCCCTGTCCGATTTTTTTGGAAATCGGTCAGCTTAGAACATAATAATGCCAAAAATAGGTCAAAAAGTGTCATGTTTTGCCAAAAATTGTGGCAGCAGTAGGATTTTTGACATTTTTGGACCAATGTTTGACAATATCTCAAAAACTAAGAAAAAAAATCGAGAAGTCATACTGGTCCTTTATTTCTGTCCAATAATGTACTTTCAGTAAGTGACATGTATAAGATGGAACTTGGAGTATTTATATATAAATATTCAATTAACGATCTACCTGCAGCATTTAGTGACTATTTTACAAAGCAATCTGACATTTACGAATATTCAACAAGACAAGTTAATGATTTTAATACAACCAAAAACAAAAAATCCTTTTCCGACCGTGGCGTCCGAACAAGTGGTCCCGTTCTTTAGAATTCACTCTCAAAAGAAATTCTTGCTCCGTGAAATCTTTCCGACAAAAATACAAAATAATTCTATTAGACATGTATAAATAACGAGCTTTGAGCATGTCCTTGTCTTGTCCTTCGTGATGTTATTTCCTATTTACCTGTTCCTTAGTTATACTGTTTATTGTTTAAGGGGTAGGTTATTTACAGGCCTTATTGGCCGCTCAGCCTATTCCTCCATAACGTCTTGTTCTGTCTATTATTTTATTTGAATTATTTATATGTGATATTGTAAATGTGTGATTTATCATTTTGTTAATGGAAATAATAATAAAACTAACACTAAACTAAACTTTCTAGATTCCAAAAAGTAACATAGTTTAAAATTTCACCAAAGCAAAACCTAGTTAACTTTCCAATACAATTTTGGGCAAAAAACTGGATTTTTGGACCTGAGGGCAAAAATTACACATTTTGGTCCAAAAATAGCCTCACCATTATGTTTAGAATGCAAATCCGCATCTAGAAATATATATTTTTATTTGGATTTAAATATCCATTGCTGAGTTACAGAGCAAAAACCATTTCTGAAAATGAAGGGTTAACTGGGCCCTTAAGTCAAACAAAACTTTTTGAGTCGTTTTGTGATTGACTGGTATCCACAATCAGAATTTTATG
>JXSR01S074004.1:37151-47712 GCA_000969725.1 Ophiothrix spiculata | reverse complement strand
TGGACGGAAATATATATTTTTTGTCAGGAAAAATTGGAAGAAGTGTGCAAACGCCGGGGAAAATCGGGAAAATCACGAATAAATGTCTCTCCCCCCCCCCCCCCCCGACCTAAAAGTCTGGCTACACCACTGCCTAAAACGATAGTAACAAAAATGATGCAGATGGGTATGAATTAGTGCAAGCAAAGATTAACATTTGATAAGACCAAATCAATGATTCTGATACAAGATATATTTGCTAGAGAAGAGATGCCATAATCAAATTAATTTACTAGTCCAAACTATTCATATGGCTCATGCAATCAATTGGGATTCCTTGCACAAAAAGCAGTAATAACTTTTACTGTGAATATCTGAAGAAAGTTTTGTTATATACACCTCTCGACTGTAATTTATATAGAGCAAAAAAAGATTGTACTCCTCTTGCATCCAAAATGCTTAATCTTTGCAACAAAACAGCTTCAAGGGACCAAGCAATACTATTCATTATTCATGTGTATTGTACATCTGTTGTAAGGTTTAAGATATCAGATTTCTTTCCATTCATAAAGTGATGATTAATCACACATACACAGAGCGTTTGATTCCAGTTCAGCTTGCTCTAAAAAAGATTAATTAGTATATTGTTATTCTTACTATTGTATTTCAAACAGACATGAAATCTTTTATTTGAAATGGATCTTATGAAATATGGAAGAAAACTTCAAAGCATTGAATTTTGGATCTGAAAAGAGAATTGAAATGTGCCGTGACTCAAAACTGTCTCCCATGTCATGCTTATATAATTTTATACAGCATTATATTCCTTTAAACCAATTTTCCCTCATTTCATAATATTCCAGGGATGGGGTGACTGTAATAGTAGGTAATATTAGTGGGGGAAGGAATATTCCTTTTCAAGTAATACATTTTCAAATTTGACCAGTACTTAGGAAAAAAGATAATTTGGATAATTTTGGTGCCACTGCTCCTCAAAAAGATACAAAATTATCCATGTTGCCAAATTTTGCAGCTAAATACGACTAATTATGAATGCTGACCCCCACCAAAATCTTGGCTACTGTAAATTTGGGGTTAACATTTTAAAATTCTAGATACAATTTTTTTTTGTATTTAAGCAATTTTTTAGACCAAAATTTGTAACCTCTTTTGCAAGTTATTTTTCAATGATGCTCGGATCCAAGGATGTTTCACATTCTTTTATTGAATTTAGTTTCATATACATTTAAAACAGCCATCCAAAGGACTGTGATCTTATACATACATACACAAATATATTATCAGTGTACCTTTATATCAAAATCACATGTTAAGACCCTCCAAACAACCCTGGCTATGTGCATGATGACTGAGTAGAGGTTAAAGGTATTAGCCACTATTCCACATGGTTATGAAAAAATCACAAATGCTAAATTTGAATCAAGGAAAGACATGATAATATCAAAGTAAACAAAAAATATAATAATTTGTTCTCAAAAACATCATTTTCAACCAAATTTCTTTAGGAACTATTATAGGCAGCGTTTCTATTTTCCTAAGTGTTAGGGCGTGTTCACACAGAAGAATTTGGTCATGACTATATTCTTTCTTGTGAGCCGCTCATGACCAAATCCCCAGTGTGAACGCAAATATATAAAGTGTCTTGCTTGTACCCAAAATGTTTTGCGCCACTAGTTTTAATGCACAAATGGTGTCTCTGTGTGAACGCAACTGCTAAGTTGTCTCGCTCTAAAGCCAGTCATGACTAATCATGACTATCATGTGTGAACATGCCCTTAGTTTCCAAATGTATGATGGATGTAATAAACATCATATATATATTCAAAGACATGCATTCTTCAAATGAAAATATTGTGGTGTATGCAAAAAGTCTTGAATTTTAAGAATTTAATGATTTATCTTTAAAAACAAGCATTAAGTTAGAGTGCATCTGCTTTGCAATAATTACTTAAGTTCAGCAAGAATTGTTATGGAAATAAGTTTGTGGAATGAATTTTTAAAAAATGCAATAAAATTATGAAGTGTAGAGGCACTGGCGTGCCCAAAGGGCAGGGGGGCACGTCCCCCCCCCCCCCCAGTTTGGTGAGTCAGTAAGGGCCCATTCGGGGATCTTGACACAAAAAAGATAGAAAAGAAAGGGGAGTATAGAAAAAATCAAAAGAAAAGAGAAGAAAAATAGTTTTAAATGTTTTGAAAATCATTGAAAAACTTGACGTGGGCTAAGTGAGACCTTGAATTTCCCTTAGTTCTTGATAATTTAAATATGAAAAGGCAACAAATTTTGCGTGCTTCGCACAAACTTTCATGTATTATCAATATTCAGTCAAAATTTGCCAAGTTTTGCAGAATTTTCAAGATTTTTAAACAATTTTTAGCTGAATTTTCAAAGTTACATAATTTTTCCTCCGGCATTTTTAACCTTCCGCCACCACTGGTTATTCGGGGAAAACTGATGGTTGTGCCCCCCCCCCCCACTCAAAAAATCCTGGGCACACCAGAGGAAAGTTGAATTTCATATTTTTGATTATAGCCAATATCTTTTTACACATACCAAGAATGGGTCTAATCTCTAATGGAGTCTTGTAGAATCTGGCAAATCTAGATGAATAAGCATTGAGAGATTTGCTCTCGATCCTCAAATGATGTTTTCAGAATTGCCTTCAAGTTACTTTAACAACATCAAACAGATAACATGACAGCCTGAAGTGTGTTGCCATGCACCTCCTAGAATACTGCATGCTGGGATATACGCTATGAAATATAAGGCAACCTACCCGAAACATACACATCTTGTGCGGGAGTAACATTTGATAAGACTTTTTTCAGTTGTAATTAGTCCTCAAACCTTCAAATCCAATGAGCATACAAATCTGCCCTAGTTTCTTTGCTGTTCATTTGCAGAGCATGGTGCTATAAAGGGAGGGGGTCAAGTCAATCTATCGTGAGTTTATTATCAATATCTGCCATAAGATTTGACACCATTTCAAATTGAGTAACCACACAACATAGCAGTCAGTTAAAATAAATCACTGACCATTCAGGATTATAACCAGGGGCCTTGGCATTACTAGTACCACGCTCTGCCAACTGAGCTAATGAGTCGGATGGGGAAGAGCGGTAAATTTATATCTATATGCCTTTGGTTCTAACCACATTCCTCTAAAATCTTCTCATCCTAGCTTAGAAAAAGGATTTGGAAATCAATTAAATTTCAAAATCAATTTATTTTTTGAGGATTATGTCTAAAAGTGTGGCCAAATTAAAATTTGACATGAATTTTAAACCACACAATTCTCTTATAATATTTATTCTCAAAAATCTGCTGCACGAGTCTTCAATATCCACACCTGCCCTGATCTCTCAATTCGATAGTGCCAACAAGTCAATCTTCCTCAGAGTCAATCTTCAGGACGATCAAAAAGATTGCATTTCAAATCAATCGAGAGTGAAAATCACTGACTCTACTCCTGGTGAGTTATTAATGAACAACTGCAAAGAGTGAATTTGCATTTTGTAAAAAGTGAAACTTAAATCTTTCTAGAGTAAAACTTTCTATCTTTTTCAGTGATTGTTCCCACAGTGCAATTTTTCTTGGTTGAATTATGTATGAAAAGAGAAATTTGTACCCTTGGCAGATTGAAATGTCAATCTTATTGATTCACACAGTTCATGCCATAGAGAATTTACTTTTTCATTCTTCTGACTTTAGAAGACTTTAGGGAGTAGTTTGAAAATATTCTAATAAATATTTTGTATGAAATAACTCCCTCTCCAATGACATTTAATAAAGCAATGGTGAAAACACATTTAAATTGACATCAGAACAGACTGGTAAAAGTAAAAAGCATCTAGCCAAAATGAGGTCATAATCATATAGGTCTATCACAAATATTTATATTTGGGTTTTCGTAATCACATATCATCATTTTGGTCAAAGTTTTATAAACTTGCCCAACAATTTTACAAGCAATCTTTGCATATATTCATACATTCTAATAACATAATCACAAATCTTTGTCATTTTTCAGGAACTGAAACCAATGCAACTCAACCCCCTCTTAGCTACAATCTACATTCATATGTAAATAATGTCATCAAATAAATTTAACACATTTGCTTCATATTACATATGATAGTTATCAACTGATTGTAAGAGTTTTCTATTAAACCGAAATGTTCTTGAATTTCTGGCAAGTATACTATGATATACCCGAAAGCATTTCCTGTATAATATCAACACTCGTAAATGCACTGCGGCACTCCCATTTTTGTGTTAGTTTATGCTAATAAGCATGTTACTGATCTATATTTTTGTCACCAAAAAGCGCAACAGTGATTTACAGCAATTTTAAAAAGATTTACTATTCCATTACTCCATCCCGTAAAATTAACCCTTTTGGTGCTGAATTGCCATAGGTATACAGCCTGTACTTGATTAATACACACTCAATACTAAATTGGAACATATGTGACCGCCCAGCCCGTATGAGCAGTAAATGCCAGAAACTTCTTTTTGCGTTACTGGTGAAAATACATGTCAAGGTTATAATTTGCCGAAATTGATTTTTTGACAGATTCACAATCCTAGTGCTTGCTACAAAATACCAGCAAAGTTAATTAAAAGTTAAAATTATAGTAAATGTGAAATTAATTGGCCTATTCTTAAGACGATCAACAGAGAATATAGAGCTTACTAATCTTTGAACGCGCTTATCTAAGTTATGCGTTTTACTCCCTGACATTCCCTCATAATGCTCCCGAGTAGGAAACGCTAAGGCGTTCTATCGGATCGAAAGGGTTAAACATGGGTCTGAAACGACAGGTATAGGTATGCCAAGAAAGAAAACAATGGTGAACAAAATTAACACCATATTTCTCTCTCTTTGTCAAACACCTACTATAAGCTTCAGCATTCTTTTGTTAGTCTTAGGGAAACATCTTATATAATCAGATTTTTACTTTAAAAATAACTCATAAAGAGGAAGTTCTATTCCACATATTACTATACTATAAGCCATAATAATGATTCATTTTGAAAATTAAACTTTCCCAATCTATTCAAATTAATTAATCTATGTTATAACAAGAATGTAAAATTGTAATAAATGTGAAACTAAATTAACGTGATTGCTAAAACAAAGTGCTTATCTCAAGTTGCAAAAGTACTAATTAAAGATGGAGTTCATTTCCCCATTTTCAAGCTTTTTTCTCTTCTCTTCTCCTGATGATGATTAAAACAATGAGGCTTTATCCTATATGTAGAACACTTATTATATGCAACTGTAATATTAGTATATAACTTCATATTTTCAGTTATTGAATTGAATGTTTCCTTTTTTAAAACTTACCTGTTATAATTTCTACCCATCCTAAATAAAAGGCCTTATTATTCACTTATTTGTTTCTGAAAAATGGTACCAATTCTTAAATATTTTAGCCATGGGTTAAACTTTCCTAGTAAAATATATTTAATGATAGGCAAAAGTTTATAATTACTCACTAATCAAATGAGCAACAAAAAAAATGAAGCTATGTTTTGTTAATAACATAATTAATAAATCATGCCATCCCAAAAACAACAAACTATTAAAATAAACGAAACATTACAAAGCAATGAAAAGTAGCACTAACATTAAATCCAAAATAAAAAATAAAGGCATTCACAGTAAATTATTAAAAGATATCCTACAAAATGCAAAAAACCACATTTGGAATTACAGTACAACATTGCAACTTAGGCCAAAGAAGAAAAAAAGTCTGTCTCAACTTCCCACGTGCATAGCTTTTAAAAATCAAAATTTAACGCATTTCTTTTTTTTTTAAAGGTTTTTGAGAGTTTTTCAGGTATTTTTCATCTTTTTTTTTCCTATTACTGGGAATAAAAATAAATAAACGGCCGCGAAAAAAAAAATAGGGGCCGGAAAATGCGATAAAAAAAATTACGGGGGATTTCCGCATCCGCGTAGCCTTTTTTTTACCAAAAAAAAAAAAAAATGCATAGCGCTTAGGGTTTTGACCTTAAGTAAGCTGAGACAGAGTTCCTTTTTTTTTGGCCTTACTCTACCTCGTTCTATTTAGTCAAGAATAAAACCCCCATATGGGATGTTGCTCAAACCTTAATTACCACAGATGGCGTTGGGTCATTAAGAAAAATACCCCCTTGTTGATTCACTCAATCCAAATCTTCCAAAGCATCTTATGAAATAGCCTTATAATATTCAATTTAATGGAACATGACCAGACAAAGCGCCTCAAGATTTCTCCCTTTCCATCAGAGCATTTATTTTCCATTGACTGATGAACCCTCCTTTCTGCAATACTTGATAAATTAGCAAGTTGCAATTAACCCCCTTATACCATGTATATCCTATCCCGGGGGGGGGGGTACTAAAGTTTGATTTTGGTAGGGGTGTGCCGCTTGCAAATTTTAAGTACCACCAATGCATATACCAATTTTCAAGGAAAAAGGGACCCATCCATATACCAAATTCCCCAAATTTTGAGTCAAAAGTTATGCAAAAATTGAAATTTTCTCTGAAAATTTACTCTAATTTGGCGCGAATTTCTTGATTTTTGTTTGAAATTTAAAAAAAAAATCGATCATTGGTACTACCACATTTTGCAAAGATAAAGGACCCATTGGTATACCAGGCAGCCTGATTTTGCTACCCAAGTTTGCGGCACATCCCTGTGCGGATCCCTTTTGTACTAAGTACCCCCCCCCCCACGGGATCCTATCTCTGGGTGAGTACATTGATCATTCATTTATTACCGTTAGATTGAAATCTGCCTTCCTTTTCTCCTTTTTATGACATTAGGCCAGACAGTGCAAAATAAACATGTTTAATGTACAATCTGCATGGTTTACAATGTTCTTGGTGACTTTTTAAAACCAAAATTTAAATTCTAGCTTTTTAAAAGATATTCCATAAAATTTAAATTCTAGCTTTTTAAAAGATATTCCATGACCACGTAAAGATTTCCATACAATAAAAAATGAATCTTTTATTCTCAAAACTTTTTTGAAATTTTACTTCATTTTTTTGTTTTCTTAAATTGCAGCTTCAACTCTTATATAGAGGTGCATTTAACAAAATTTAAAACTATTATTTCCATATAATTTTATACTTGACATGTTAGAAAACAGATTGCTTTACACATTGATTTGTGAATGAGGCTATTCTCTAAAAGATATATTAATATCATGATTCGAGAAAGAACAAAAACAAATTGTTTTTCTAAAACATTCCTTTTACATTTATATTTTGAGACAAAGAGACTAAAATTTCAACTAAATTTCTGCTGGTAAAAGTATTTCAAAGTTTAAACTCTTTAAAAAAAACCTTTTGATTTTCATGCCAAATAAGGTAAAAAAATGACCCAAATAAGGCAGTATTGTTTGCAGTTGTCAACAATATTTAATAAAGAAAGAAAATGTAGTTGTTTATATAGGCATTGAATTTGACGACAAAACTATGCATGCTGCTATTACTTTCCTCTAACACTACAAATAATTCAAAAATCTCAAACATTGCCTTTAAAAAGCAATACACCTTTTAATATTTATATTTTCATTTTCAAAAAAGAAGTAAGTCAACTCTCTTCTGATTTTTGATAGCTCAGACATGTAACCTCTAACACTACAAATGATTCAAAAATCTCAAACATTGCCTTTAAAAAAACAAAACACCTTTTAATATTTATATTTTCATTTTCAAAAAAGAAGTGAGCCAACTTCTTTTTCTGATTTTTGATAGCTCAACATGTGCATGCTGCTATTACTTACACTTAACACTACAAATGATTCAAAAATCTCAAACATTGCCTTTAAAAAACAATACACCTTTTTAATATTTTTATTTTTATTTTAAAAAAAGGAGCGAGTCAACTCGTCTTCTGATTTTTATATAGCTCAGACATGTAACAATGTATTTTCCCAGCAGGCCATACTTTTCAATTGACATGGCATGAATAAATGCATGAGCGGCACAAGTAGCTCTCAATCAAGCTATAACCCCAAGTGCAATTTGTGTGATTGCATTACAATGGGTTTGTAATGACTGAACAACACCGCTGTTTTCATTATTTAATTACCCGTACACAAGCGGCGTAACCTCTTGATGGGCTATACAATCATATATTGCCACAAAGGCATTGACCATGCAGTCATTCTTTATTAGCGAGAATTCTTACCACTTTCCAGTTTTGAATTAAACATATTTGACATATGATTCTTCTTACTATTTTGCATAAAATGTGACATTCCTAGCTTTTAAGATATTCTATGCTACAAAAACAGTCCGTTTGACTTTTAAAACTTTTGAATGTGTATTAATTTGAAAGAGTTTGTTTGCCTAAAAATAGCCGATTTTTAAAAGTGGGTATTTTTTTAATTCTGAAAATTGGGACCCTTAGATACATATAAGATACCTCTAGCTTAAAGCAACATTACATAACTTTTAAAATGAAGCATCCCCCATCACCAATACTTTTGTTTTTGGAAGATATTAAGACCCTCAAAACGATTTCGCTTACTTATGCTAACTTTTAATGTTATGGTCATAAGTTGAACTAAATTCAGGATCTCGAATTTAATTCCATGTTAATTATTAGTATAGGAAAGTATGCTTGTGATTTTTAACCATTTTTCTGTGACTAAACATGTTTTTGACAAAATACATTTGAAAACATTTTTCTCCATTTGAGACTGTTTATGGTTTATACTCAAAAATTACCTCTGATAAAAATCTAATAGTATTGCTTTAAAGACTATTAAAAAGCCCAGGGGTGGGGGCACTCAAATACAATGTTGCAGGCATATATAGCATGACCAAGAAAAAGGTGAATTAGGGTTGTTTTTGAGGACTGAAGGGTGTATCAGGTGACACCGTTTAGGGTATCAAATACAATTTTGGGACAATTTTCAAGAAATAGGGTACTTTTTCAAACCCTAGTGTGAAAATAGTATCGATAAAATCCTGATTAAGGGTGTGAATAGGGGAAAAGGGTATATTTTGGCTTCAGAACCCTCCACCCTTTAAGGGGTATTTTGAAACACCGTGGTCACGCTGTGCCTGCAACATTATACTTAAGTGGCCCCCGGGTATGAAACTTACATTTATCTCAAATCTATAGGTATGTATTATCAGTGGCGGCGGAAGGTAAACATTTTAGGGGGGACATCTTTTTTTGAGCAAAATGGTCGGAGGAAAATAAAAAAATTTGTAATGCACGCGTAGCGCGCCCAAAAAAATCTGTCAAATCAGCTAATTTCAGCTAAAAATTATATTAAAAATCTTGAAATTTGCGCAAAAATTGCCAATTTTTACTAAAAGTTGACAAAATATATGAAAATTTGCGCAAAGCGCGCAAATATTTTTAATTTTTAACGTTTATATTATCAAAACAAAGGGAAAATTTCAATTCAATTTCCTTTTCTTTCTTTCTTCTTTATTTCTTGAGGGGTTCGTCCCGCCTTCGTGAAATTTAGGGGTGGGGGGACGTGTCCCCCCAGGTCCACCGCCAATGTGTATCATTGACAATTATTCTAAATTCTAAATGCTTATAGTGCTGCAAAAAATATTAAAATGATTTTCGTCATAAGAAACGTTCTCCTATTGTATTCATTCTGTTCTTTGGGAGTGCGTCCTCATAAAAAACACCTCAGGCCAAAATGCTGTGCAAGGTTAAGTCTGTCTTGCAACTCTACTGTAGCTCTGCCACTGACCATTCATTCATTCCTCCTTAACAATTCTAAATGCTTGTAGTGCTGCATAAAATCAATATTAAAATTTGACCCTAACATTGAAATGATTTCCTTCATAAAGAAATAATGTCCTTCTAATGTAATCCTTAGTTCTCTGGGAGTGTGTCCTGATTTATCCTGAGGCCATAATGTTGTGCAAGTTACATAATCCTCTATAGTATGTCAAATCTATACAGCTGAGCCAGTGACCAGTCATTCTTTCCTCTTACTAATTCTAAATGCTTGTAGCACTGCAAAAAATCAATATTAATATTTGAAACTAGCGTTTAAATGACGTTCTTCATACAGAATAATGTTCTCCTTTGTTTGTTCTTTTCCGAGGGTAATTTTAAGTGGCAAAACAAATGGGAAACACCTTTATTTTCCTTGATATGTTTTGTAGAGCCGGTGTTCTACCACAACAATGAAAAACAAAAATATCAATTATTCAGGATATTTTGATAATTTGGGGTCAAAAACAGCAAAAGTCACATTTGACACTTATTGGTGATTGATGGCGACACACGGCTATATAGAAATATACAACCCCTTGTGACAAATAATACATTTAAACAAAGATAATTACACTCTGAACACGGTTCTGAAAGAAAAATTGAAAAAAAGCAAATAGTTTTTGAAATAGGGCCATTTTTCACTTTTTTTCCTGAAAAAAACTAAGTCCATAAAAATGTAATATGCGCATGCGCAAGGACCATTCCATTTGTGCAATAGGGATTAAAAATACACCCATGTTCATCATCAAAGTAAATGCATTTTACAAATATAATAAATACTCCGTATATTACTTTGTTTATA
>JXSR01S074004.1:17780-29635 GCA_000969725.1 Ophiothrix spiculata | reverse complement strand
GACTCTTCAATAAACAATTATAAATAAATTACTTTTCTTATTTGCTTGTAATATTAACAATATATATATAATATTTTCATTTCAGCTCTAGAGGCAGCAAATAGTCCTACTGACTGTGTTGAAATTGATATGATATGATTTTCATCGCCATTGGATCGTTCGCTTTCTGTGGAAATTTACGTAATTCCTTGATATGTAGATCTTGTTCAGACACAACAAAAAGTCTTACTATTCAGTAGATAAAAACACAACAATTTCATTGGTTAATATCTTAAAAATGTTCTATTATGATACAAAATCCTCTATGTGATATGAAAACTCATTTCATTCAGCTCTTTTACCAGTCCAACTTGTATCGCTTTTGGAACATGATAGTTTACAAAGCATGCCCGGTTGCTGTGCATGCAAGACTGACTGCAAGGGGGGGGGGGGTACAAGTTATGACACTAAATTTTGGCATGGACATGATCAAGATTTTAGCTCTTACATCCTTTCATTCCTAATATTGTATCAGTGGATTAAATTACATCCAGTTAAACTTACAGATCATTCAAGCCTTCGGTAATTGTCATTGACTCATGTCCACCTTATTTAAAGCAATACTATAAGATTTTGATCAGAAATGGTTTTGAGTAAAAATGGCCTAAAATGAAGGAATGTGACTGTCTAATAGCGTTTTCAAATGTATTTTGTCAAAAACTTGTTTTGCTACAGAAAATGATAAAAAGCACAAGCATGCTCTCTTATACTAATACACGTGGAATTTAATTCGGGATTCCGAATTGAATTCCACAAATGGCCATAACAGAAAAAGTAGGCATAGTTAAGCCAAATCGTTTGGAGGGTATTAATATCTACCAAAAACAAACCAAATCAGCTAAAAAAATCGGAAGTCATGGGTGACAGGTGGCACTTCATTTTCAACACTTTATAGTATTGCTTTAATGTAACTTACAGAGTGATCAAGCCTTCATGTTTCCTACGCAATGGTGACTGCAGATTTTTGCAAATTGATTCAACTTGAGGCTGTTCACACACATATCGATCTCAATTTGCACGCTACTTTTTAACATGCCTTTGCATCCGAAAACGCAACTCAACCCATTGAGAAGTAACTTGACTGAAGATATATGATGTTTGTTCAAACATATAAGTGATCATACATCATAATTTGCTTTAGTCCCTCAAATAACTATACTTTGATCAACACCAAATAGGCGGGCCTCTTCACATCGTGAATTGATACAGATCAGCGCGTGCGTAGCTGGACACAGCACAACTGCAAGAGACACAGCGCGCATTGCATGTCAGACTCGCACATCATTATCTACGGTGCGCATGTAACTGGGATTATGTTTACTTGCGGATGAAGAAAAGCCTCATAATTCCCGCCTATGTAGTGTTGATCAAAGTATAGTTATTCAAAAATAACTCCATTAATAATAACTGTCTGATGACGTAAGATGACTGGTGCTGTAACTAGATTAGGCAAGAGATGACTTTTGATGCGCAAATGAGATGTTCCACTGCATTTCTACCTTACCTGTTGTTATTGTTGATTTTTGTTGTTTTACCTCTAGAAGAAAGTTGTTTGGTGAACATTTTGAAGTCATTGCCAAAATTGTAGCATGAGTTTAAATTGTCACTAGTTGCGACTCTCAATCAAAAGATTTGTGAAGAAAACCCACAATACCCATACAAATGGATTTGTAACTTTTTTGCTGCTATACAACACAACTAATATTCTTTTCATACCTGTACAGATTGTAACAGAAAAAATTATACATTCTTGTTAGCGATGTCATTAGGAAAATAAAAAGGTTGAACTCACAAACTTTCCTTTATATGAAAGGCTGTTTAATTGGCTACCAGAAGCAGCTTAAATGGTTTCATTTAATGGTCAGGATCAAAAGTTACGACCATTTAAGTAAAGACCGCTGAAAACCACTTGGGCCGATTTCGCCATTATTTCAGCGTAAACAGTTTTTCATGATTTTTTGAAGATTAACAATGCAGTGAGATAAAACGATAAAAAGCACATCTCATGTTCAAGAATGTTTTTATTTTTTCATATGATTAGAATAATTCATAAATAATTTTATGATATTTAATGATAAATCTTATGCTTTAATAGGTTAAAATATTGCATATATCCCAGAGTAAGCATAAACAGTTGCAGACCTAAACAGTTGCATCAAAGACTCTGTGTCAAGCAAAGAGTGTAAAACATGAACAGTAATCCTTTTGCAGGTTTTTTTTTTCACACAGTTCCATATTCAAAGGGAAATATGAAAATTAAAAATAATTTTCCTAGCTCAATTGATAGAAGTTAAGTTCAGAAATGAGAGTGTTTCATTTGACCTGTATTTCAAATCTCTGGGTAGACTACAGAGATAAAGTGCTTGCATGATGAATCTGTCATTTAGATGATATGTTGTCTCACCAACTAGGATCCGTCCAACATCAAGAATACAACGGTCTACGGGCAAGGTCATCATTAAGAGGTCTAGAATATGCTTTTGTTAGATAGAAGTTCGTTGAACACTAAAATCAGCCACGTTATCCTGTTCAATATCGTATGACTGATTTGGGGCATTATGTGCCATTATTATGCTACCGGTAAATAAATCGGATAAACTGGCCCAGGTGGTTTGAATGTACAGTGAGTATAATTGCCATAACTCAGCTGGAGACCATCAATTTAAATGAAACAAAGTGCATTTTGTAGCTTAAGAAGCTGGCTTTTGATATAAATAAATGACAATGTGATAACAAGGTGTAACTTTATTCTCTCAGCGTAGATAACAATGTATAACTTTTTCTGTTACAACCTGTATAACTTTGCAGCTATAAAATGTCATGTTTTGTAGAAATTTGCCACCACAGATTATAAAAGTTAAAAGTCTGCCATCTTTGTTTACATCCACGTTTGTCACCCTCACCCTTGTGAATTGATCATAGTGTGAACCAGGCTTAAGCACAAGTCCAAGAGTTGTATGTTTAATTACATATGAAAAAAATACAATAATGTGTTTCATAGAAACTGTTTCATAGAAACGTGATGAATGTATACGACAATCGCCTGTTAGTCTTTGTGTCTGAACATGGCTTTTTATTAAATTTGCTGGTTACCAATGACTATTTATCAATGCTAAGATTAAAGGGGCACTGGACATACATCCTGTGTTTTTCTATAAGCATGGTCTGCAATGTCACCCAAAAACTCTTTACTAATGCCAATGCAATGGACATTTTGGGACTGTATCATCATACCAAGTGTTTCTTTTAAAAAATCAAAACGAATTTTGAGGACTCATCATCTTTCTGAACATTTCCATAATTCCATTCACAATTTTTCTAAGGATGAGGAATTTTCATTCTAAATGAACACTTCAAGTAACACTAATGGTGTAAGTTTCTTACCATCCTATACAATGTTTATCATGAATATTTATCTTTCAAATACTACAATTTGCAGCAAAATGGACTGGAAGTGATATACCAGATGAACTGGTTTGGTTACCCATGTTGACGGTACATCCTTGTACCAGTATTTGTCCTAAGTATTCACTGTAGCCTATCTAGCCCGACTTATGTATGCAAATCACTCTTTCCTTTTAACTGTAAATCAAAAACTTTCAATTTGATGTCTTCAATTACAACAGGTAAATTGACAGATGCAAAAGAATCAACCAGTGGAATATCGCTCATTCCGAAAAATCGGGTGCCAATGCAGTTGAAAAAAATGAAAAAATAAAGTTGCTCAAATATTTTTCTTTTAAGTGTTTTTTATTAGTAAACTAGTCATGGACATGGAATCCAAGTGATTTGTCAACACCACTTCTATATTTTTTCTGTTACAAAGACTTACCCATTTTTACGTGGTGGGCAATGGGTGAGCTACGTTACCTGCTCAATTTTTAAGTATTGATACTCGCCAATTTTTTGCATTTGTAGGCAAGTGTATCCTTCATATGCACTGTTAGTGCATAGAAAAGTCATGAAACGGTAGTTATTTGTAGAGGTCAGTAGTAACGTAGATCACGGTAACGTAGCTCACTGTTTTTGCATGTTTTAATGCACAAAACATACATTAGACCATTTACTTAGTAAATTCTAATATAAACGAAGTAGTAGTGTATATCTCTATCACATACTAAAATGGAATTGCTGCAATGCCTATGGTTACTGAGATATATGGTTACGTAGCTCACATTTCTTAACATGGTCGGTTCAAATTTTCATGTTCAACACTTTCTTTCGTCAAACATGAATAAATTTGACATTTTCTATTATGGTTTTCGAATTCACTGGAATGTTTGCTGTCAGCATACTTAAATTTTGTTGGAATTGCTGTTTTTCCCCATCAAATAATGGTATGCCAAACTTAAGTAACGTAGCTCACACGATGTTGGTGGAAAATGAATTTCGTTTTTGAATTATGGAAAGATGTCATCAAATTTGGAAATCATTGTTCAGATACAAAATGCTGATCGTTTATCTGTTTAAAAATTATAATAGGCTTGAAAAAGTATTATATACTAAAAGAAAATGAGCATGTCCAAAAGTAACACTTTTGCGATGGAAACTCATTTTTTGCCATTTTTCACGTTTTTCGCTACTTTGAAGGCATAAATCAGAGTCATAATGGCATTAAAAGTATGACAAACCAAGTAGATTTTGACAAGCCCTACCCGAAAATTGCAGTATTGGAAGAGATAAAGGCACTGGAAGGTTTTTGTGGACAAAAGAACGTAAAACATGCTATTGGCACCCGATTTTTCAGAATGAGCGATATACTGTATAAGTGGTATTTTTCGCGCTACATTTATTTTTGCGCAAAAGAAAATAAATGCACTGCGAAAATTAATGTGTATTTGTTACAAAGGATATTACATACTCCAATGTTCACGTGCGAGAAAATAAAAAAGTGCGAAATGGTCCAAAATTGGCCGAGCGCGAAAATATTGGTGTTTACAGTACACCTTTTGGTTTTATCCCCTGGCAGTTCTTCAGAGTGGAATCATGTCTGAGTAGCTATCATCCCAACCTCTTAATCTGACAACATCATGTAATGGGTTGTAAAACAATCCTATAATCAATAGCTGAAGGTCCCTGGTGATGGACAACCAATACAGAGACCACTTTCAATGTCCCAAACGCATTGCACTATTCCTCAAAACCACTTCTTCAGACAGTTTATGTGACTGTCCATCACAACTAGACCATTAGGTCAGTCATGAATTTCATTTTTACATTTATTTTTTTTTTTAAATGAGTCCTTAAGATCTTCCAAAGACATTTAGAGTAGAGTTATGACTAACATTGTATCCATGTGGAAACTGTGAAAAATGAGACTAAAGTGGCACTAAAACACAGCTGATTAAATTTTGCACAAACATGTAGACTTTCTATAGATCCAAAAATTGTGCAATATGTAGAAATTTCAAATAAATCAATAACATAAATTTGACAAATTATACCTTTCCGGTTACTTTTGCCCTTTAGCTCCAAAACCACTTCTTCAGACAGTTTATGTGACTGTCCATCACAACCAGACCAATAGGTCAGTCATGAATTTCATTTTTACAGATTTTTTTTTTTTTTAAATGAGTCCTTACTTATCAATATCTTCCAAAGACATTTAGAGTAGAGTTATGGTTAACATTGTATCCATGCAGAAACTGTGAAAAATGGGACTCAAGTGGCACTAAAACATAGCCAATTTTGATTAAATTGTGCACAAACATGCATAGATCAAAAATTGTGCAATATATGTAGAAATTTCAAATTA
The DNA here is from genome assembly GCA_000969725.1 of Ophiothrix spiculata. Lineage (NCBI taxonomy): Eukaryota > Metazoa > Echinodermata > Ophiuroidea > Amphilepidida > Ophiotrichidae > Ophiothrix > Ophiothrix spiculata. The sequence goes on along the minus strand of JXSR01S074004.1, from coordinate 23,841 downwards.
ATTAAGAACATAAATTTGACAAATTACAAATTTGACAAATACCTTTCCGGTTACTTTTGCCCTTTAGATCCTTTTAAGTGCCAGCCATCTTTACAATGACTCGCACCAGACAGACATATAGGAATCAATAGGATTTCAGTTAAACACCTGCTCCATCAATTAGCAAGCCCGAGGGGCGCTCACATATGTGGGTAGGATATATATATCCGACGGAAAAGACCCCCTTTTTTAGGCCGCCAGGCCGCTCACTAGATCCCCATTTTCAGCGTGATTCAGTTCTTTTGACCCCGTTTTTTTGGAAAATATACAAAATTTTAGCTCTTACTGCATAAATTGCTCAGGAAATGCGAAAATTTTCAATTCAGGAGGCTATTTTTGGCCAAAATTTCAGTTCACTAGACCCCCCAAAATCGGTTTCAAAGGTACATTTTTTACAGAAAATCAGTTCACCTGCCCCCCATTTCGGCGCTTCGCGCCTGACATACCTACCACTTTCAAAGTTGAGTGCCCCCCCCCCCCCCCGGGTTAGCAAGAGTCCACTGACAAAATCCCATTGGATTGTAGAAAGTAGACCAGCACTTTGTTGAATCAATGATCATATCTTCATATCTCTGTATGAAAGGGAATCAATGCTTTTTTTAAGCCTATAGCAAGTGCAGTGTGTAACAATTCAAGTGTTCTCATAACATTATATGTTTTTATTAAAAAAGGGGAAACATACATTAAATCCCTCACTAATACGTGTCCCGCCATATCTAAAGGTACCTTATGGTTGGCATAGTAAATTACGAGATACGGGCCATTGAAAAATCGCGTCCAAGGTCGAATTCCTAATTTCATCAGAAACGTTACCTTTGAAGTGTATTCCAACATCCAAAACATCAGACAAATTATTTAAAAACCAAGATAAAAATCCTTTCTCCATTAAAGTTTTACCAATACAGTAAATTTAAACTCGATTTTCTCAGAACTATAGTTTTCTGAATCAGACCAAAAACCACCCCCAATTTTTCAGTTTGGCGCATTTGGTCTGTGACAAAAACCTACCAATCAATATACCTAAAATTGTGAAATAATACCTTGAAACCGTGGCACATACCCATATACAAACATTATGTGAGAATCCTGGGGGGCTGAAGTCTCCCTTAGGATGGTCAAAATTGTGTCAGATAAGCCTTTTTGGGTACAATTTAAGAATAAAATCCTTTATATTCAGCTAATGTACATGGTAAATATGTGATCATCCACCAGAAACCTCCAGTAAGTTGGACAATTCTTTTATTGCATGCAGATTCGAAACAACAACATCAGTTTGGCGGAACTCACAATTCGGATACGTATCTGAATTTGGATACCCACGTACATTTTGTATCCAAATCGTGATACCTGTATCAGAATTAGGATATGGAGGGGTATCCGAATTCAGACACGCCTCATGGATATCGTGGTGCAGGAAACAAATCGATAGCGCAAGCTGGCAAGTACATGTAGAACATCTTTCTTGCGTCAATGAAAAATGTATCTGTGAAAATGTCATTTCCATCTGTGCAATTCCAGCGGGACAGCTTCGAAACATGTCCTTATAGCTCCTTATCACAGAAGACAAAATAATTTGAATTTAGATGACAAATGATGATAATGTTATTGACTTTTATACATACCGGTATGACTGGCGAAGCTGAATATTAATTTCAACTTATAACCCGTTTCAGCTGTTTTTAATCCAAATTCAGATACAGGTATCAGAATTTTGATACGGGGTACCTAAATTCGGATACGTATCCTAATTGTGAGTTCCGCTGAACTGACATATTCAGCTTGTTTCAAATTTATAAGACACCGAAAAGTAGAGTTTCGTTGTTTCAAAGCATGAAATGTCAGAACACTTAAATCCTGGAAAACATTTGTCATAGTTTTCATATTATAGACGTTTCCAATATGGCTACCTTTACTTTAGACAATGTTTTTTTTTTCAGATAGTTTTGAGCTGAAATAAAAGCTGATATTTTGCTAGGAGTTCAAGAAAGTCAGGAATATTTCTAATCTACAAAAACCAATATGATTATTTTGCATTATATACCTCATATATAGATTACTGTCCTCTGATTGGTTAAAAGTGAGGGCTTGGATTTAACTAGGCCCGGGGCATATTTTTCACTAGTCCCCCTCAGCATATTTTGCGGCGCCGGTGTACGAGCAATACGCACGGAGCTATTGAATCAGACCATCAGGCGTTTTAAGTGCAAAAATGGTTTTTTTAACCAACCAGATGACAAAAATCTATATATTCGGTATATAAAACGAATATTGACTGCTTTTTCTTCGGGGCATGGTTAAAATTATTTCTCTCGGTGATCTCAAAACCATGAATATCCCGAAGCGAAGCTGAGGGCATATTCATGGTTTTGAGATTACCTCGGGAAAATAATTTAAACCATGCCCCTGAAAGCAGTCAATATTTGTATACTGTGACTCAACATGAAAACTGCTGACTTTACTGGGGATTCGCTCTTAGACATGTTTTATAAAGCGTTCATTAGCATAAAAATAGCTGTTGTAATACTACTTAAGCCATACATATGTAAATTTTCATACTTAAATGAGCCCTCTCTCCCTATCGAAAGTGTGTCCCCTATCTCCATATCGAAAGTGTGTCCCCTCCCCAGCCGAGTTACATTGTGTTTAGTGTGATTTTCAATGCATGCAAGACGCAACAAGACAGACATTTGGAGTGTTTCAAAAATATTTCTTTCAATATTCCGTGCGTGCGTGTGAGTCTGATACTAAAAGCTTTTTGCCAACATTATTGGATTAGTTCGTACATAAGTGTGTTGCTACATGAATTTTCACCAACGGCTGCCGATTCTAAATAAGATTGTGCCGGCCATAACTTTGTGAAATCGTCAAGTTAGTCATATTTTGCCATGTTCATGGCTCATGGGAAAAATGAGAATTTTTGATAGGAAAATTTGTTAAAGATGAACGTACTTTGATATTGGTTCAACTTGGATATAAAATGAAGCCATTAAAGTATGCTTCAACATATGAATCATTTATTTGTCTATAATAGTGTGTGTGCAACCGCAAACCATAAACCATATTTTTAAAGAAAATAATATGTACAAGAAATTAATATTTATATGTGAAGTGAATTTCATATGCAGTATTTATAACATCCCTTAGCAACTACTTTCTGTATTTGTTGCAGCACCATTGCATATTCATTCAACTCAAGATATGTGACCCATTATGTCGAATGGTACCTTAAGGGTCCCTAAATGAAAATTCAGTTTTTCTTCTCATCTGACAGATTATATTTTAAGCTTTAAAATGACACCTTGCTTTTGGTTATTGCATGTTCGATAGCAAAGTTACATCCAAATTGGTTAAAGGCATCAGGCTGAATCAGAAATCTATAGTTCTGAGAAAATCAAGTGTAAAGTTTTTGTACTGGTAAAACTTGAATGGAGAAAGGATATTTATCTCGGGTTTTTAAAACATTTGCCTTATGTTTTGGATGTTGGAACCTGATTAATATGATAGAATACACTTATAAGGTAACGTTTCTGATGAAATTAGAAATTCGACCTTGGACGTGATTTTTGACTATGCTCAGCTTCAATGGCCCGTATCTCGTAATTTACTGTGCAGACCTTAAGGTACCTTTCAATATGACGGGTCAAATATATAATATATACATTGTGTTACTGTAAATACATAGTAAATTGCCTTATCAAAAAACAAAGGATTAATTTTTAAAATTGTAGCGAATGGGGTTACATCACAAAAGCCACTTGTCAAAATCATTAATGGCCTATTCTGTTTTATGAAAGCTTGCTGCTATAAAACACAATAGGATATCTTACAAATTTACACAATACTATATCTAACAATTTCAAACTCTCAAGCAGAAATTAGCTGTGCTGAAATTAATCACAAATAAGTACAAAAATATTTATAACCAAAAACTAATGTTTTGCATTTTGATACACTTTGACCAACCCAATGTGTGACAAAAAAATACCATCTGTGCCGTTTATAAGCAGAATGATCTTCAAAATATAGCCTTACATACAGTGGCATAGCCAGACTTTCTGGTCAGGAGGGGCAAACGCATATCGTCCCGATGACAAATTTGCATTTCGTCCTGATCGTCCCAATTTTTCCGTAACATGTTATATGCCTTGAACAATCAATATTCTTTGAGCAGAACATTTATCCGTCTAATTCAATTTTAAAAAAAGATTTTCGCACATCACATTCTGAGCAGTTTTGGACCCCATTTACCAAAATATACCTGTCGTTAAGGCAGGAAAAGGCTCCGGGAAAAAATCACAATCAGCAAATACATAGGGGTAATTTTGCTAAATTTTAGGTACAAAAAGGGCAAATGTAACAGGATTCATTGGTCCTTTTTTTTCAATTTTTTTCTTATGTTTCCCGTTTATATTTCTTTCCGTCCCAATTTTTTGGCTTCTCGTCCCGTCGTCAGGGCCCCCCTTCTTGACCCTACCTGGCTGCGCCACTGCTAACATATATCAATATGTTGCAACTATAGTAATCATCCATTCTTAGCTCAACCTTGGGCTCATGCCCGGGGGGTACTCAAATTTGGTTTGGGTAGGGACGTGCCTCTGGGAAGTTAAAAAGCCACCCATCCAAATACAAATTTTAAAGAAAAATTGACCCATCCATAAACCAAATCTCCTAAATTTTGAGCCAAATTTAATCAAAATTCTCATTTTTTCTGTCAAAATTTGCTCTATTTTGGCAAAATTTTCTAACATTTTGGTAAGAAATGTCCAAATTTGCGGCATTTGGCGCAAATTTATCGAACAATTTTGAAAAGAAAACCCATCAAAATATCACATTTTGGGAAGTAAAAGGACCGAATGGAATACCAGAAAGCCTGATTTTGCTACCTGAATTTGCGGCACGTCCCCATAACCCCTTTTGAACTAAGTAGTCCCCCTGGGGGCTCATGTAACTTCATCAAAATCCCAAATTTATAAATAATAAGCCACAAGATTTATGTACTTAGACTGAGAATGAATTTAAAACAGCATGGTATCACCTGTGTCCAGCAAGTCAATGACATTCTCTTACAAATCAATAAAACAACAGTCTTGGTAATTTCTCCCTTGCTACTGTAAGTACTATCCGTTGCATTCCCTGACCAATAACTTGATCACTACAAAGTATCATCATTCTCATCTCTATGTTACCTCCCACAACAAGGAGCAGTAAATGTGGTCTTCAAGGAGTTTAAAGGGGAGTTGGATTTTTATTTGAATTAAAGCAATACTATAAAGTGTTAAAAATGAAGCGCCCCCTATCACCCATGACTTCTGATTTTTTGGGCTTATTGGGTTTGTTTTTGGTAGATATGAATACTCTCCAAACAATTTGGCTCAAAGATGCTCACTTTTTCTGTTATGGTCATTTGTGAATGAATTTAATTCAACATGTTAGTATACGAAATCATGCATGTGTTTTTACCCTTTTTTGGTGGTAAAACATTTTTTATTTTAAACAAAATACACTTAATGCTTTTAGATAGTCAAATTCCTCCATTTTATGCTGTTTTTACTATAAACCATTTTTGATTAAAATCTTATAGTATTGTTTTAAGTGAGCATGTTGTGCGGATTAAGACACCCTAATGAACATCATTCAAAACCAAAAGTTATGTCTCTTTCAAAAGATGTTGGGAAGCGAGTGTTTTATTTTATCACAATGTTATTTTTCCAAATTTGTAGTCTATTAAAGGTGCAATTCATGATTTTGATGTGACAAAAAACCTCGTCTGTTTTCTAGCTAAATAAAAAGAAGGGTATACTATATAAATATATTCTGAAAATTTCACTCGATTCCGACCATTCGTTTCCAAGTTACAAGCTTTATAGCATTTTGAAAATCCCCATTTGTAATTACTGTCGGGGCCCCAACAATTATTAGAAATGACACATTTTCTCACTTTTCTCAAAAATGCAAGCACATATGAAAGAATGGTTTGGGGATCGTAACATATACCAGTTGAGGATTGTTATAAGCTAAAAAA
>JXSR01S074003.1:78342-108856 GCA_000969725.1 Ophiothrix spiculata | reverse complement strand
CCCGGCCGTTTGTTCTGAAGCAGAATTTAGTTTTTCTGCATTTTCTGATACTTCAGCATTTTACCTTTTATTACAGACAATAAAATACCACAAAACAAAACTTTCTAACTTATTTATCGGTAAAATTAAAAGATTATTTTGACATTTTACAAGTCAATAAAAAAAACATGTGGCTGTTGGCGGGGAAATACAGGGGCCGCCCGGGCATAGATACGCGCCCTATATTTTGCTTTAATAGGTTGCGTGTTTTGATGTGCGTGCCTTTTTACACGACAACAAGTACTGGCTGCGTGCGTGGGTCCGCGTCCGGGCCCAGCGCCAAACCGCGTTTGTATACGCAGACTCGCAGTTCATACAAATTTCTTAGTCCCAACCTTGTGACTCTTCAATAGAGTCACAAGAAAGTCAATTGACATCGTACAGTCACGAGTTGTAAAAGTTGTTTCATCAATTTTTAGTAAACTAAGTTACCATGCAGGACCCAAACATTCACTGAAATGATCCACAAGGACTATGGAATAATGTTGTGAGTATTTTAAAATGCTGGAGTAATTTTTAAACCAAATTTTAGCAACTTTTTTGTCAGGCCACATGGCGGCCGCCATCTTGGATTTTGACACATTTTTATCAAAATATTGCATTTAAACGCAACTGAAGCTAGTAAAAGGCTTGGTATGTGTTGTTAAATAATAATAAGAATATACTGGCTTACTTTTGGTAAATTTATATGCACTCTGAAAGAAGATATGGACTTGTGAAATTCGTCTGTAGAGAATGTCAATGGACTTAAGCGTATCCTTACCCTATATAGTAAGGATACGTTTCGGAACTACAAATTTCTGATTTATCGGACAAGTTCTTGCATGAGCACATTTGTTAAAATCCGGCAATAAACTTGTCAATATTGTAAACAAAGACCAAATAATTGAACATTGGTATTTTAGAGTTCTTTCAATATTTACAAAATAAGGAGCTTAAAATTGGATCTGAAATTTGAGCACAATTCTTATCAATAATATCAATTACATAATAAGTTTTCATGTCCGATACCCAAGGTTTAGACCTCAAAATTCATGGGTTTTAGGTCAAAATGTGCTATTTCTTCATTAAACATGGGGATTTCTCCTTTTCAGTTTTGATGAAAAAACATCATTTTATCGGGAAACGTAACTAAAAAAACTAAAAAGTACAAGGAAAGCTTTTTCAACCATTAAGAAGTACAGTATATCAAAATCTAGGATCGCGTTTCTCATTTTTTAATTTAAGGTCCTAAAATCAAAGATGTTCATTAGTTTCTATCAAAATTGATGCAGATAAATGTCGGAAACGACACATTTAACATGGTTTTCATTATAAACAAACTCGGCACAGACACTGACATTAAACTAGTAAGGTACGGGAAAAAATGGCAACTACAATTATACAGTATCTATACTTACTCCCGTAACCTGTAAAAGTACTTATTTCTACAATATTGGAATGATTTTTACTGGAAAAAAGACATGAAAGAGCGGTGCATGTGAGTAACAGTACAGTTTTGCAATGTCCACCCAGTTTTGTGCTGGGAGTTGCCGGGTATAATACAGCTCCAAGGATTATTCCCATTGCTGGCGGGGATTTATAAAAGACGTCGGAGAGTGTGGGGTTTGGAGGACATTTCGTAATTTTGCGAGGTGATTCATTCGTTGTTGAAAGTCAAAAAATATACCATTTTGATCACGATTGTCTACCAGTTGTAATGATGTAAGACACTTTTTCGGAGACATCCTGTGTCATCCAAGGATTGCAAAAGTATTGGGAGATCTCTGACCGGGGCGGTGGTCTAGGGTTTCGATCGACTGCTGTGATGTACAAGAGGTGGTTTCTAAAAAGTGTTCTTCATCTATCTCCTTTAAAATAGTTGTTTACTTTTTGCCTAAAAGTGAGTGAATCACATCGCGAAATGCATTTTTGTACAACGCGCTGTACCGAAGAACAGGGCTTAATTTGAGTTTGCACGGCGACCTCTGGTCCATTTTCACACGGGGCTGATCGTTTATGAAAATATACGAACATTCATGCAACAACTCTCTGTATCTCTTAATACAGGAGCGTACCGTTGTTGATTTAAGATGAATCCACAGTTGATATTCAAATAAGTGCGTCACGCACGGTACAGCGTACACGGAGGTGCGTTTACGCAGTGCACATAAATCAGCGCACTGTTCATCGCGCGTCGGGAATTTGAGTATATGCAAGGACTGGCGCTTGGGAACAATTGAAAATGACAAAGCAACAATCATTTTGAAACTAGCATTTTGTTTCAGATTCTTCAAAGTATTTTTATTGAGATGAGTATCTGTTAAATTGAAAACATTTTAAATTTAATTATACGTTTTCAGGAAGATTTTCGTTGTTGCGCTAATCAACAACTCTGCATACGATGCGTCCGATGACAATGACAGTTTTAGCAGTAAATTTCAACCCTAACAGATCTGAATAAGTTTTACTGTAGTACAATAAATAAACAGCTTAGTTTGTGAAAATACTGTCTATAGCAAGGAAGTTATAGGGGGGAACACGGATTCTCCGCAATCTTGTGTCGCTCATGGAGCAGAGTTATTGTACCTCCGGATATATTCCGAATTTTACCCGATATCCAGGCAGATCGCGTATATCTTCACCCGACGCACATACAGCGTGTGCATTTTGTTTCACGTGCAAACCGTGTCTGCGTTTCATGTAGCGTGCATTGCGACTTGCTCTGATTAAAGTATGCACATTTTCCCGCTATTCCGTTGCGAAGACTCTCGAAGTGTTGCACGCGGAGCCGTAAAATGCCAGAGGTACAATAACTCACCCTCCATGAGCGACAATCCAAGATGGCTGCCGTCCCATAGGATTTACACGGCGATGAAATCAAAATGGCGGAGAAACCCTGTTCCCCCCTATAACTTCCTTGGTCTATAGTGATGTGTAGAGGATCTTTCAAAATAGGAATGTCAGAAGAGGAAAAAATAAGCAATTTATACTTTTCACACGTTGCTATGGATTATCTGTTGGTCAGTTGACAAGAGTTGCTGTGGTGCACTACATGTAGGTTCAATGGATGAGACCCCGCCCCCCCAAAAAAAATAAACGGGGGTGGGGGGGTGTCTCTCCCTATGCACTTCATTGTGAAAACAAAATTGATCTTACAACTGATTTCCCAATATTTCAGGCAGTAAAACCCAAAGCATGGAACAAACAGAAGAAGAAAGGGCATGACGATTTCTCCAAAGGATTTGAATTCACAGAGAAGTCATGGGAGGAGCAGAACTGGATGCCAGATTTGGGACATTCTATTATGGACAGGGGGAATACATCATCAACTCTGGAACAAAAGATTGCCAAGATACGAAAGGAGAGAAAAAAGGTATGTAGTATGAAAGAAGTCTGTACAGTCCGTATTATAATTATTAATCAAATATTCAAAATCAAGAAATCTTTTTTACGTTATAAGATAAAATAAACATGACTATATGTTTAAAGTGTGAAACATAGGCCTATTTAGAATATTACAGCAATTGCTATATTTGAATTTTGTTTGTAAATGTTGGTGAAGGACAAGGTGTTTCAAGTCTCTATGATATGATCCCTGTTTTGACCAATGGCAAAATACATTAGGCCAAGAAAAAAAAAAGTTTGTCTCAGAAAACCGTTTGCAAAAAAGCTATGCGGTATGCGATTTTTTATTTCATAATTTTTATCGCCCAACTTACGTGTGTGAAGTACCCAGTTTGTAAGTACAATCCCGCCCTTTTTAACTACGGTATTGGAAGTACAATCCCGCCCTTTTTAACTACGGTATTGGAAGTCTCGACAGTTGAAATAAAATGTAAAATTCAAGGTAATTGCACCAAATAAACAGCAGCCTGGACGGTGGTCGATCGTCGGACTACTCTCGATGAAAAATAAAAGAGAGAAATTCATTTTCACATAGCAATGCGGGCGGGTTTCTGAGACAAGCCTTTTTTTGCCTTACTTTTTTACAGGCCCATTTTGCAGAGTGCCAAACCTGTACCCTGTGGTTACCTTTGACATTTTTGATCCAGAACTCTTTTGATAGTGACTGCACATATATACAAATACACAGATTTCTAGATAGAACTGTATGTGATACAAAAAGTGACTCATTCCTGGGTTAAACATTTATTTCTCAGGGATGCAAATTATCCGGGAATTTCTTGAATTCAGGAAATTTTATTGAAAATGTCTTGTTTTCAGGGAATTTTGTCTTGTATAAAAGAATTCAAAAAGTGTTCTCTTCCAGAAAATTTTAGACATTTAAGAAAGTTTTGGTGCCAGGTGCTTGCATCCCTAATTAGGGGTACACCGTTAGATTTCCAGGGGGGAGCAGGAAGTTTGGTTCGGGGTTGATTTTTTTTTTCGCGCCCCATTCGGGAGCGAATTTCCACCCCCCTGGAAATTACTATTTTTTCTGCCTATTCCATGTTCAGGGGGGAATTTTTTTCTTCTGCCTTTAGAGGGGGAGTTTTTTTCAAAAAACTTCCCGCTCCCCCCTGGAAATCTAATGGTGCGCCCCTTATGTATTCTTGCTTCACAGATTCAGAAACAAGAGCAAGCTGTCAACACAAAAGACACTGATGATAATCAAGATGCTGAAAATAACAATGAGGTCAAAGATAAAGACGATCCTGACAAAACCAGTCCCGAGCCTGGTGCAGACGGTGACGATGCGGATGAACAGCAGGATGGAACGAAGGAAGCGGAGGATAGCGACTCGGAAGACCAGATGGAGGAGTTGAAGTTTGATCAGGTGAAAGTGAACACAGCCAGTGAGAAAAGGGTGAACAGAATCAAAAAGAAAGGTATGTGGCAGCCAGTCTTTCAACATTGTCATTGACTTGCTCCAAGTATATGTTGTCCTGTACTCTCTCCAAAATATTCAGTTTTCTGAGAAAGGTATATTTTCACTGTCCATGCTATATGCTCATTCTAAAACAGTTACACAGGTATCCAATATAGGCCTACTTTAATTCTCACAAAAGTCCCCAATATTATAGTGGAGAACCAAAAAATCATCACTTTTTTCGATATAAAGTTCCTTCAAAATTTCTATTTTAGATTTTAACACTGAACCAAAGAACCTCAACCTATGCCTGACAGAGGGCACGAGGTACTCCAATTTGACCATGGGCCCAATCACAGAACATTCCCCTATGACTCCCTGCAGCTATTCTGAACTTGCCAACTTTAATTCACTCTGCCAATACATGCAGTCAGCAAATGTATAACTGTTACAACATACATTGAATGAATCATGTATGGATCTTCATACTAATCTGAACTGTCAAGCCTATCCTTTTTCCACCAAGCAAGCTGAATTCAGAGGGGGTTACTGAATACCAAGAATAGTTAAATAGTCCCCATGTTCTGGATATTGGAATAGTGGCTACAGCCTGATGCCTTGGAGCAAGGCTACATTGTCATGATGTATGAAGACGAAATAGCAATATCATGAATCAAGTACTGGAGATTGTGTTTTTGCTAACTTGCAAAACTCTTTGGATTTCATCAAGGCATGCAGGGCATCAGTTAGTAGCAACTGACACCTGACAAAATCATCTTCCAGTCAATACCAGCAATTAATAACCTGCGTAATAGCGCGATCCAATCTAGTAAGATTATTTCTACTTTTACACAAACTACTGCGCGGTCATTATCAGGTAATTTATTTTAAGCTTTCATTATACAGGGTAGCTTCTTCAGTGGCTAAGCACTGCTATTCTAGAAGGCCCTGTTTTAGTTATAATACATATAAAACATAATTTACAAATATTTACAAGAAATTATATAAAAATAATATCATTATATACATATCATATACAAGACATAAAACTACAGTCAACATGCAAACATATTCAAACATCATTAATTAAATATTTGAATTGCCCAAGAGACAAAGAATTATATTTTGAACGTGTGTCAGTATCAACAACGTTGTTCCAAAGGTTTGCTGCTCTAACATGAAAAGTTCTGAAACCAGAATTTGTTTTAAAGCGGGGAACAACAAGCATGTTCGATGAATTTCCCCTTGTACTATAACTGTGGGTAGTATGAGTGAAAATAAAGTTTGAACATAAATAATTTGGGGCTTCCCCAATGAGACACTTAAATAACATAATAAGAACATGTTTCTTCCAAGTTACATCAAGCTTTTGCCAATTGAGATCATTCATCATAGAATCAACCGAAGTTCTAATATCTGCTGACAGAATGATTCTAGCAAGGTTGTTCATAAGAATTTGTAGCCTGTTAGTAAGAGTGAAAGAGCTATTAGACCAAACTTGACTACAGTAATTAAAGTGTGGCATCACTAAAGAATCGGCAAGTTTCTTAAGAATATAATTTGGAAGATAATATTTGACACGACGAATTACACCACAACGTTTGGAAACATTGGAAGCAATGAAGTCAATATGCTGAGCCCAAGTCATTTGAGCATCAAATGACTTGATAACAATGACTTGGTAACAATGACTTCTGTTAATGACCCGCGTAGCGCGTATGCTTTAAACGCAGCATTACGCACACGCAATGATATCGCGGAGGTCGAATTTGACTAAACGCAACGCGGACGCAGTGCCTAGACCGATCGATATTTTAACAGATGGCAAAGAAACAAACTAAATAAAATTATGATTTTCACCCGATTTTGGTCAAAATCAGTAAGGATATTAAAGATAAAATTACGGTTAAATATTAATGACAATAATAACTTTGCACCATCTTTTTACTCGGTCATTGTTTAAAATCGTTGGTGTTTGTTTTGTGCCTCAGTACTTTTCTTTGTAGCTCCCTCAGAAAAGTACCTCGGCCCAAAACAAACACCTCCGATTTTAAACAATGACCTCAAAAAAGATGTTGCGCAGTTATTATTGTCTAAATGATTCTATGCAGTATCTTGATGAAGTCTTAAAGGAGCTCGGTCCGATTTTTCAAAATTAAATTTTCAATGTCATATGAAAGATAGCCACTAAAGATGTCTAAATTTCAAATTTTACCTGAATCGGTCGACCCGTTTTGATTTTATGGGCAATTTAGTATTTCAGAGCTGCATAATTGTGTAAAATAATTATGGTTTACCATAATTAGACACATTTTCATATATATCTCCAAAACGGAACATAACTCAGCTGTGAAATTTCACATGAGATATGAGAAAAATATGAGCAATATTTTGGTACCAAAATCTAGAAAAGTTTGAAAAAATGTTGAAGCAATCAGACCATGCTCCTTTAGGAGTTTGAATGTACATTTTACAAGTAAGCAAAAAAAACACCCCTGAATATGTGGTAAAAAGGATTAAATGGCAAAATTAAAGTTGGGTTTTATTACCTCGCAGATTAAATAGATACCGTATGATTGTTAAATAAAGAATTACAAAATGCGACTCAAAATACTCCAGAATACTGTGCATAGTTGTATTCTGATTCGGAGAAAAAAACCCTTAATATTGAATGTTCTCTGGATTGATTCTGATCCCAGTTAACATGTGCATTTTATGTTGATACAGGGCTAGATGTAGAAGAGCTTGAGGATGAAGCCACTTTCTTTGAAGAAGCCCCAGAGGTGACAGAAGTGAATTCTTTCCAGGATATGAACCTCTCCAGGCCACTCTTGAAGGTACCGTTGTTGATATTTTTCCCTTACACTGTTAAACTGTTTAGATTAAGTGGAAGAAGTTCCAAGAAGGTCATACCAGGTGTCCCAAAAAATGGTTACATGTAGAAAAATGACCGTGTGCTAAAACCAAAGCAGTTAGAGAAATGAAACTTTGCACACATTGTACTACAACCCTCTACTAATAACTCGCAAAATTGTGATATCACAACATTATTAGTTTTTGAGTTATTAACAAAAATAGATACCTATGTCAGAAACGCATTTGTTCAAAATTCAACAAAATCGGAAGCATGTTTGTTTGATGTAATGTATAACCCTCGTTCAACCCCATGTAAACTTGAAATTGACATGTCCAAAGTTAGGTTGTTGCATACCATAGTATAGGGTAGAGTTTCTTCTTCCCATTAGTACCAAAATCACGAAAATTTGACTAGTTGTTACGTAATTATGACGTCATAAATTACTACAGGTCTGAAAATTATGTCGAAATCTGATTTTGAGCAAAAATGGCAACCGATTCAAAATGTTGCTATTTCTGTTATTTCTAAATGTCGATCAGATTTTTGCTACTATAAAGAAAATTATAATTTAAACATGTCCCGTAAGTCTAAGATTTTTTTTTCAAAATTTACACAAGTTTGCAGTTTAAACTAAACAGTTAAAGAATCAATGTTAACCATGAAAATGTGACTGTGCTTTATCATGTTTATGCGTATATATCAACTTTCGCACCAAAACTTGATTGACAGGTTCAATATAAACAACACATTCTGGAATGCATTGAATGCAGGTATTCGTAATTTGCATAAAAGATATACTAAAAGAGAGTTCAATTATTATTCAATTAGAATTGTATCAAATTTGGTTTAATAAAAAGTCTGATCATGATCATTTAGAAAAAAATGCACATTAAAATACCACAAAACGTGTATGCTTATTATTTTGTTGAATTTTGATTTTGAACATAGGTATCTATCTTTGTTGGTAACTCAAAAACTAATAATGCGGTGATATCAACATTTTACGGGTATCTTAAAGAGAGATGTCAAATAACATGTGTAAAGTTTCTTTTCTCTAACTACTATAGTCTTAGCACAAGGTCATTTTTCTACATGTAACCATTTTTTGGGACACCTGGTATATCGTATATTAATGTTTCTTAAAATTATATTTGATTTGTTGTTATGCATTGTGCCTTCCTGAGTACTTCCATGTTGCCCCAGTATACTTTCCAGATAGATGTCCACTGTTGTCCAAGTTGGCTTCTTTCCACTCTTGAGTTAGCATCGATCAAGTCATGCCCAAACTGTTAGGGCGCTGAACCTTGATACACTTAACATTACAATCTTTCAATTATTTCTAATTGAAGGGGAATTTTAAGAACACACAACTTCACTGCATGCAGTGGGGTTTGAACCCCACCCTTTTTATTTTAACCCCACCCTTTTTATCCAGACACCCTTTATACTGAAAGTTTTCTGAGCCCACCTTTTTAGAAACTTGGATCAGTTTTTCATACTGATGGGGTACTGAATTCTGATGAATTCATCTCACTTTGGTTTACTGATTAAGCCTAGCTTGGCAATAACATAAATGGTGACAAAAAAATCTGATCACAATGATGATATGCTCATTCTGATTCTTGGGGTTTTTCAACATAATTTAAATTTTAGTCAAAAGCGTAAGAAGTCCACCCTTTTTATTTCAGACCCACCCTTTTTATCAAGGCACCCTTTTTACTAGAAATTCTTTGAACCCCACCTTTTTTTTTGAATTTTTCTAGACCCACCCTTTCTAAAGCGTGTCGTGCATACAGTGAAGTTGGGCTCCTCTGTGCCTCGAACTTTGGTGCTTCTGCACTGTGAGAGAGTACCTAACATTTCTAAAACAGATTTACTCTGACAGAAAAGAGGGTGCAATTGTTCAATAAGTTCATTGATCTGATCCAAGTAAAGTAAAGGTTTACTTCCAGTGAACATTTCGATGGAGACTACGTACCATCTTTCTCAACGCTAGATGAGTGACTGGTGTTGGTTACCACTGACGCTGCTTCTCATAGAGCTTGCAGTGTTGCCAGATGATTTTTTGGTGGTTTCCAGAAACTCTTCAAAAATATGTGAAAACTGATACTGTTAAAAAAGTGTCTGCAATTGTTTACACTTAGAATGCATTACAAATTTTATCTAATGCACAATATCTTGTTATCATTTGAAAAATTCCAGACAGAGATTAGAAATAGACAGCATTAAACTGGAATATATATAATTTACCTGTATATTACAAACATTTTGCTATTGAATCAATCCTAATGAATTTGTTGTTTTAGTTAGGAGATTTCGCATTAAACTTTTCAAGGAATAATTTAAAAATCACTATTATGGTTTACATTCTAAGAACTTCTTATCTTGCTAAACTGAATGTTGGATATTGTACATCTGTTTATTGAGATATGTGCAATAGCATTTTGACTATACAATTTTTATAACATGTTTTTGAATTCCCATTCTATTTCAGGCCGTCAATGCGCTGAATTTCAGCACCCCGACTCCAATCCAGGCAGTGACTATTCCAGTAGCTCTGTTGGGGAAAGATATATGTGCATGTGCAGCAACAGGCACAGGTAACCTACATTGAATTTTTCTCCTTCTTCATGAGAACAGTGTTTACAATTAAATGTATGTGAGCAATAATCAATATAATGATTATTTGTATTGTAATTAATAATCCTTGTCCTTTGTGTCATCAGTCCAACATACCTATTTCTTGGTGGATAGTCATCTTTGTCCATGCACAGGTTTTCAAATCTTTGAAAAGGATCATCTAGATTGTTTTTAAACAATACGGAAAAACTTCATTTGAGATTTATTGGATAAAAGTCAAATACCGGGTCTGTCAATGCATATGTGTTGTCATCATTGAACATAAATTCATTGTCATGCAAAGTAATGGTCCACGCAGTGAAATGCAAATAGGAATAGGGTTTTTTTTTTAGGGGGGGGGGGGGGTTGTAGTGTATACTTGAGCCTCAGTGTGTGAATTTAAAAGAGATGAATGTTACTATCTTACGTGTCTGTTTTAAAAGGTGCTATCCTGAATTCCAACATCACAGTAAATGAATAATGTTGATTCTATCAATATCCACAATATAATTGTTCTACACATGACTTAAAAAAGGTTGTTTTGAAGAAGGCCATGTGTTTTCTATACATTTTCTGAAAGGAAATTTAACAAGGAATTCAAAAATACAGTACAAAACAGTATCAGATGTAAGGTATTATACTATATGTTCCTAAAAGAATTTTTTTTTTGAAAATGTGAGCAGATTTTTTATCAAAATTTTGGTTGATAATTCCATTTTTATCCAGATATTTACCTCAGACAATTATATATTGCTATAAAGCTCATACATTGAGCTTTACGAAAATAACAAACAAATTGAGATCTAGGGCAATCAGAGAAAAAAAATTGATATGATTTTTCAGTATCACTTTTTGTTCAGTTTTTGTGTCGCTTGAATGAACACTACATTAGAACCATACATCTTACACTGTTTTTATTGCATTTTTCGATTCCTTGTTAAATTTCCTTTCAGAAAATGTATACTTTTATCAACATGGGGGGTTTAGTTGTTGAGATATGACTGAAAGAAGGCGAACACATCTCACACATAGAAAAATATGGCTTGTAACAAAAATTCGGCGAGGTTTAAACGCATGGCCAGAATAGTGGAAAGTGAATATACATTTTTATGGTGGATTTACGAACGAAGCAAGTGTCTAAAATGAATACATCGAGTTCTTCGTAAAAGGTCCCTATTTCAGCTTGGTCAGTGATAAAGGTTGGTATTCTTCATCTGATCCAGGTTCGTGTTTAGGGTGAGAAATTTGAAGTACTATATAATGATGACAGAATGCGTAAGTGTATGAGTGCCCCACCCCTTAGCATTTGGAAAGTAAATTTAGTACTTCTAACTAGGTTTATGGTGTACATGTAGATAGGGACAAAGTCGATCTGTGAAATAACTTTGCTTATTACAATATTCTTCTTTCTGATATTGCAGGAAAAACAGCTGCTTTCATGTTGCCAGTTTTGGAGAGATTATTATACAAGCCTCGTGAAGCAAGCGTCACCAGGGTACTGACATTGGTGCCAACAAGAGAGTTGGGTGTACAGGTGTATAATGTCGCTAGGCAGCTCAGTCAGTTCACCAATATAGAGTGCTGTTTAGCCGTGGGTAGGTAGTTATGCCAGTTATAGATATTATTATACAAGCCTCGTGAAGCAAGCGTCACCAGGGTACTGACATTGGTGCCAGCAAGAGAGTTGGGTGTACAGGTTTATAATATCACTAGGCAACTCAGTCAGTTCACCAATATAGAGTGCTGTTTAGCCGTGGGTAGGTAGTTATGCCGGTTATAGATATTATTATACAAGCCTCGTGAAGCAAGCATCACCAGGGTACTGACATTGGTGCCAACAAGAGAGTTGGGTGTACAGGTTTATAATGTCGCTAGGCAGCTCAGTCAGTTCACCAATATAGAGTGCTGTTTAGCCGTGGGTAGGTAGTTATGCCAGTTATAGATATTATTATACAAGCCTCGTGAAGCAAGCGTCACCAGGGTACTGACATTGGTGCCAACAAGAGAGTTGGGTGTACAGGTTTATAATGTCGCTAGGCAGCTCAGTCAGTTCACCAATATAGAGTGCTGTTTAGCCGTGGGTAGGTAGTTCTGTTTGTTTTGAAGAGATTATTATATATACAAGCCCCTTAAAGCGAGCATCACCAGAATACTGACATTGGTCCCAACAAGAGAGTTACACGTACAGGATTTTAATGTTACTTGACAGGTCAGTCAGGTTTGCCAGTTTTAGAAAGATTAATGAGGGAGCATCACAAGGGCACTGACACTTACTAACAACACCCTGCAATTGGAATTTATGTATTGACATTCAGTTAATAGTATTTTCATCAATTTCATTCCACAAATTTAATCTTGGCAAAAAATTGTAATACATACACTTGTGAAAATTTCATGATTTACTGTATATGGATCAAATAAGCACATGTTTACCGCATAAGAAACTTGTCACACTACAGTAAAAATTATAACAATATAGAATAATTTACAGACCTGAAACATTTCAGCTTTTCAGTTGAAGATTCAGTTTCAGGACTGAATAAAGCTGTGCTTGTAGTCAAATAAACCAAACAATTTTTTAATTGACACATTTATTGATGCAATCTGACTCATTTTCTTCATTTATCTTTCTTGAACTTTTCTCCAGGTGGTCTCGATGTCAAACTCCAGGAAGCTGCATTGCGTCGTGGTCCTGATATCGTCATAGCAACACCAGGTCGACTCATTGACCATCTGCACAATGCGCCAGTGTTTCATGTCAATGATATTGAAATCCTTATTCTTGATGAAGCTGATAGGTAGGTGGAGGAAATTGGTTTTCATATGTGTAGCTTTGATGAATGTGGCTGCAGCAAGCAGCAGCGTTGCGATACTTCAAAATTATTTTGTATTTGCACTGTAGTAAAGCTTACAGACTCAAAAAAAGTATCGCCTCACCTCGTAAAAATGGCTCGTACGCAAATATGGAACTCGCAAACGTAATTTGAAGATTATGTGTACAAGCACTGGAATTTCAGCTTTCTTTTGACACCGTATTTCTGACAATTGACTGAAAAAGAATGAAGATATGAACTGTTAAACCCCTCAAGGTCAATTAAAAAAAGTTGCAAATTTCATTTTTCGCACAGTACAAAATGTGGCAATAATTGCTATGGTGTTATTTACGCCTCAGTAAATGAAATCAATACCACCGCTTGTACAGTTGGTGTCCAAGCGGATATTTTGTACTGTGCGAAAAATGAAATTTTCAACTTTTTGTGATACAGCCAACACATGAAAATTATATGTTTGATACTTAACAGTAGGCCTAACAGTTAAAAAGTGATTTGTACAGATCAATAAATCTTTGACCTCGCTGATCCCAGGTAATCACCTAAGCAATCAAGCCAACAAAAGGTATTTGCTTGGAGGCAATAGACATTTTAATGCCTATTATCCATGGTCAGAGGCCTGAACAAATACTTCTTTTGACATCCTGGCCAGGAATTGATAGAAACCCATCTCACCTAGCCAAAAATGCTAAGTATATAATTCTGGGGTATGTCCAAATCAAATGTGCAATGAAGGTGACGCAATATTTTTTTGGATGTCTGTATTTGTATGAACATGCTAATGTGACCAAAACAACTGGTTAATTGCTTTATGAACTAGTATTTCCTAAATGAAGCAAGGTTCAAAATTTTTTTCATGGCAATTTTACAGCAATAAAATGAAATAATAAATAAATGAACACATATTGTATTTTGTGTTCATTTCATGCAGGATGTTGGATGAATATTTTGCTGAACAGATGAAGGAAATCATCCGATTGTGCTCTTATCATCGACAGACCATGCTGTTTTCTGCTACAATGACAGACGAGGTAGGAAAGCATGATCCAGTCTACAGAATTCTCACTGTTATTGAAATCATTAATTTCCTACAAATCACATCTGCAGGTTGCGTATGATGAGAGCGTGTGCGATAACGAAAATGCACTGCGCGTGTCTTGATTGGTTGTTTGACGCGGTGATCACATGGAAAGAAAGTCTTTGATACTACTCAAGACCATACACTTGTTTACTCCATGCATTTGTTGCGTTCAAAATTTCATGATTTGTAGGAAATTTAATGATTTCAATAATAAAGGAAGCCTTAGAGCAAAACAAAAAATCAACAAATGGAATTAGACAGCTAAAAGGCTAAACACAATTGCATGGTTATTCACCTTGTTCACCTTGTTTAGGCATTCGCCAAGGAAACCCAACTTGGTACTTGGTACCAAGTAAGCGGAAAGAAGCTTATCTTTAACAGGGCTCCAAGATGTTTTTTAAATTCAGTTTTGAATGCAGGAGGAAGACCGGAACACCCGAAGAAAAACCTGCGGAGGCGAGCATGGACTGAAAACCAAATGCACATAAGGCGCCGGGTGCGGGACTTGAACCCGGGACCTCATTGGTGCAAGGCGAGGGAACTACCGCTGCGCCAACCTGCTCCCTGCATGAAATATTTGACATTTTCATCTTCAACTTTTGCCCTGTTTGCAGGTTAA
This sequence comes from Ophiothrix spiculata, assembly GCA_000969725.1. Classification (NCBI taxonomy): domain Eukaryota; kingdom Metazoa; phylum Echinodermata; class Ophiuroidea; order Amphilepidida; family Ophiotrichidae; genus Ophiothrix; species Ophiothrix spiculata. The sequence continues at coordinate 94,018 of JXSR01S074003.1, read as the reverse complement.
AGATCTTGCTGCAGTATCACTCAAGAATCCTGTTAAGTTATTTGTCAACGAGAACACAGACGTTGCTTACAATCTCAGACAGGAATTTGTTCGAATTAGAGCTAACAAAGAGGGCGACAGAGAGGCTGTTACGGCAGGTAAGTGCAAAACAAAATATCAAACCCTTTTGTCAAAAACAGGGCTCTTTCTTTATTCTATAAATCATTCGCCACATTACACTCGCAGCTAGTAATAGACATCAAAAACTCCAAGTAAACTCCAAAATTTAGGATTATATACCATGTCATCAATTTACTATTTATTAGCATGTTCGATAGTGTGCAGAAAAAAATTGTTTCAGAGTTATTTCAAGGGAGTTTGATTTTCTAAAATTATATTTTCTGCATGCCAAGATGCCCAGATAAGAAGCATATTTCGAGGGGTAACTTTGCTTTTCTATAAATAGCAAGACCATTTTTTGTAATGAGTAGTGCCAACATTCTTACTAATCTTTTTCCCAAAGAAGAAATAAAATGCAAGAAAAAAAAAAACATTCACACCAAAATATGTTTCCTTAAAGTTGATGCCATAATTCATCAAACAGTGTAAACAAAATTCAGGCTGCAGGTCCCGTTTGCTTGCGAATACCCACTGCACCATGCATTTTAGTGAACACTGTCCAAACATTATGGTAAGGACTTTTTCTGAAATATATGTGGAAAAAAAATAACTCATTCACAACAAAAAATGTTTCCATCAGACATATGTACTCAAAGCTGGAGAATGCGAACCTAGAGAGCTTTTAGAACGTAACACTGTTTCCTAGTCACTCTGATGTAAATCCGATGCTGATGATGACGTGTTATTGGTCAGAGACCGACGAGTGATGACGCAATAACAACGAGTTCTGAATTACAGGAAACTATATGTTTTCTACTATGGTATTTTGGATGTAAATTGTAGTTCCATCCCACCTCATCCCATCCCTATAAAATTATATTGACACCATGTTTTTATTACCAGACCTTGCCTTATTAACCTCTTTTCAGCCCTTTGCTGTCGGAATTTCCACGACCATTGCATGGTATTTGTCCAGACCAAGAAGCAGGCACACAGGCTGCATATACTACTAGGTTTGATTGGGCTAAATGTAGCCGAACTCCATGGGGATATGTCTCAGACAAAGAGGTTAGAAGCGCTGAGGAAATTTAAGGAAGAGCAAGTGGACATTTTGGTAGCGACTGATTTAGCTTCCAGGGGTCTGGATATAGAAGGCGTCAAAACTGTAAGTGATGGGAAGATTGAAGATATACTGTACAAGGGGGGGGGGGGGTGAATTGCAAATGGATTTCTACACATCCTTTAAGCTCATCTTTTGTCTTGTCTTATTCTGTCCTTTTATTGTAACTTGTATAAGGTTAAATATTTTGTATTATATACACCATATATAGATTACTGTCCTCTGATTGGTTAAAAGTGAGGGTTTGGATTAAACTAGGCCTGGGGCATATTTTTCACTTGGCCCGCTCAGCATATTTTACGGCGGCGCCGGTGTAACACGAGCAATACGCGCGCGACTATTGACCATCGAATGATTCTTTTAACCAACCAGATGACTCAAATCTATATATTCGGTATATAAAACGAATATTGACTGCTTTTTCTTCGGGGCATGGTTAACATTATTTCCCCTCGGTGATCTCAAAACCATGAATATGCCCTCAGCTTCGCTTCAGGCATATTCATAGTTTTGAGATCACCTCGGGAAAATAATTTAAACCATGCCCCTCAAAGCAGTCAATATTTGTATAATGTTATATTTATATATTATGCTGTGGTCACATAACCACCGGCCGCAGACAGGTGTCTGGTAATAGGAAGAAAGCCGCAATGCTGAAACATCGGTATGACATCGGAGAGTGCTTGTGTTTATGACTACATAAACTAAAGATATCGTTCACAAGCCGTAAGGTTTTAACTGCTGTTAAATTCTTGCAGCACGTTTTTGGCATGTCTATGGCTCACAGACACCACCCCGGTGTCTGCTTAATGAATTTCTACCCAGTATGACACAATAAACACATCATAACCTCCCCACAAGTTTATGTGACCAGGGTATAAGGTTTAGACTTTTTCAACATAAGTAATTTGTAATTTTATTTCATGTTGATGTTTATGCTACACTGTTGTCAATAAACAATTCATAGTTCTGCCATTGCTTAAGCCAGAAAACATGGTTGTACCTGTGTAAGATATGTACGCTGTTGTTTTATGTAGGGATATGTACTTTCAAGTCCGAGATTGGTTTGAGACATTGATTGTCAAAGTTCAAACTGTTTTGTTATTCATAATCTGTCACTGTAAATTGATTATGTATTTGATTCAATTGGATTGAATTAATGATTGGATTGAATTAATGCGTGACTTGTTCTTGGTTTGATTATTTCAGGTGATCAACTTTACAATGCCCAATTCCGTCAAGCATTATGTACACAGAGTTGGTAGGACGGCAAGGGCTGGCAAAAGTGGAAGGTAGGCATTCCTCTTTTACCAATCATTTAAGGACGATCGCGGTGATAAGTTTCTACCTGTAGATTTTGTTTATTTTTTTGTGAGTTAATAGATAAGAGTCTAAACTTCAAAATTCACCAATAAAAAATGGGGGTCACCCATCATCTAAGTGTGCTATGACATCGTTTCCTTTTAATTGACGATAACCTGAAATGTTGAGGGTTAGATTACTTGACGTAATTAACTTTTGTTATCTGTTCAATGTTATAAAACTGAATTTCGACATTCCTGGTGATGGAAATTGTTTTTAAAATTTTACCCCATGTAATTTCATCTCACACTATCTTTTTAAAACAGTTGGTGACCCCATATTTTTTTCTTGATTTGATATCCACTTGACATTCACAATTAACCAGCAAAAAATTAAAAACTTTTACAGGTTGCAAATATTTGAAAAATCAGCATTTTGTGGTATAGGAAATCACACATAAAAAGTTTTATCACTGAAGGCCTGTTGGCTCGGGAGCACTCGTAGCTACTCGTTACTGTTTTGCACCATTTTCGGCGCTTACAGGGAAGACAATGCGTAAAAAACTAGTGTGCGCGTTGCGTTTTGCGTACTAGGCGCAAATCTTACGCTTAGATACTGCGAGTGTTTTGTCAAAATCTTCCCGCCACTGACGAACAACTGATTCTGTAACGCTGCCACCTGTTGGTGAAAATTTACACCGCGATCGTCTTTAATTAAACCATTCTATTGCTGGTACATTCTATGATAAAATCACCGTTTTTTTTTTATAATGTTTTCTCTTGCATGAGCAGCTTATTCTTTTTTTTGCTATTTAGTGCTATAAATCACTGAATATGGTCATGTTTTTTGAGGTGAGGCCCATTTGCGTTACATGTCACTCACTTCATCAATACCTAACGCCTTCCTGGTAATCGTTGATTAGAGTTGATAAATACCTTTAATTGGCTAATATTTTTAATTGATTTTATAGACTAATACATTATGTTCAAGATGATACCAAAATTATGACATATCGTACAATTATTGTGAAGTTGTGACGAAATTTGATGCACAATATACATATCTCATCCACACCAACCACATTTATGCCTGTTTTCATCTCTGGCTAAATTAGCTTATTGACTTTAACTTGTTAAAAGCGTTAATTATCAACTTTATTCGGGTTAATTAATACCAACTTGTTTTTGATAAACAGTAACTAGCCTTTAAAATCATATAAGATTTGTGACACTTCAATAGGTTTTTAAGGAGATATGACAGAAAATTTGAAGCATAATTTTCACGATGCCTCAACCTCAACCGCCTCCACCCCTGGCTAAGTAGATTTAACGGGTCATTAAGCTTAATTAATCACTTCATTTGGATTTTATTCTTAATTTCTTGAAAGTCAAAGAAATTGTCTTTTAAAATCATACCAAAATTATGACATTTCATTTGATTGTTGAAAAGATATGACAAAAATTGATGCATAAATCACTCTCCATGTAACAAATCCACCTTTTATGGGTGCCCACATTAAAAAGCATGACCTTATATTAACTGCACATTTGATGGGAACTTATGACATGAAAATGTTCTTTACGGTTACACACTGTGTAACCGTAAAGAACATAACGAGCACTGAACTAATAAACTACATAGGTACATAGCAAAAAGTGTGTGTGGTGTATTTGTATATGGTCCTGGAAATCGGCCATTTTTATGGTTATGGAGGATCGAATATCAGAGGAAACATAGATTATTTATATTGGCAAATTGTAAGGCAGGGTATCCCACATGTTGACAGTGTTGTATCGTGTTAAATTGCGACCTTTTGTGAGCACTGTCTTTCGTTGGTTGAAGGTTTTGATAGTTGGCTTCAAGCCTTACAATATAGCAACAAAATGGACGTTCATGAACTTTTTAAAACCAAAAACCATGACAACAAGAGAGCAGCAAGGAGTTAAGGAGAAGAAGGGATATGAACAGATTGATGATAGTGAGCTGTGTCCTAGTAATAGTGGTGATTGAAGTAAGCTTAGAAAAATTAAATCAGAGCTCCAGTATTAATCATTAGTTTTGTTCTTTATTAACACTGTAATTGTAAAAATAACACTTACTTTTTGGCTCCCAAATGTTTTTTATCATTGGAGCCATTTTATGGCCCCTAAAATTTTATGAGTCATGAGCCATTGGCTAGTTAATCAAAATTTTCACCATACAGCGTTGGTAATAACTCATGGCCTTTTGATAAGTTACTTTTTTTATGATTTCAGTTATTCTTGTGTGGACCCAAACAACCTAATTTGAGCCTTGTGACAATGCCATTATACTAGGTGTTATGCATAGTCAAATCAATGGTTAATTGCCTATGATTTGTTTTCAGGTCAGTAAGTTTGGCAGGAGAAAAGGAAAGGAAGATGCTGAAAGAGATTGTGAAAAGGGCAAGGAACCCTGTCAAGAGTCGTATGGTCCCCCAAGGTAAGTAAGACTTGTTGAGAACCTTGCTACTTCGCAATTAAAAGATTGATTCTATTTAGTTGTGCAAAGTTACAAACAATAACTTAGATAGAAAGGTACAAAACATACCAAGATTCAAACAATAATGAACTATTTTTATTAAATGTGTATAACCTGCATCTTCAGGTGCTTTACAAAATCGTTATTTGGTTGAATTTAGTCCCACTACAAGCAACAGTAATGCAACATTTACCAATTATTGGGTAATAATTAACTTTAACCGAAACCTTATCCCTTCTTTATATCTTGCATGCAATATAACTTTTGGGTGACCCATATTGAATTAAATCATTGAATTTTGAAAAGCATTGGTTTTCTTTTTTGCATCATACAGGGCATTTTTTCCCCTTAGAAATTACCGTTTTTCTCCTATTCCATGTTCAGGGGTGATTTTTTTTTCTTCTGCCTATGAAGGGGGAATTTTTTTTGGAAAAACTTCCTGCTCCCCCCTGGAAATCTAATGGGGCGCCCCTAAGAGGTTTGTTTATCATTTATGAATTATTGTCTTTCATCCACAGAGGTGATTCAAAAATACAGGGACAGGATAGAAAACATGGAGAAAGATGTCTACAAAGTGATGAAGATGGAACTAGAGGAAAAAGAGTTCCGCGTGTCTGAATTGCAGGTCCACAAAGCGCAGGCCATGATAGAACACCATGATGAAATCATGGGTAGACCAAAGAGAACATGGTTTCAGACGCACAGGGAAAGAATGGTGGAAAAGGGTAAGGAGGGACATAATTCTGAATACTTTATAGGGGAAATCCATGCTCATGCAACTTAAGGGTACTTTGACTGAGAAATATAACTATAGACCTTTTCAAAATCCATTCGAAAAAATCTCCAAAACATTGATCACATGGCCATTTTTTCAACCAATCGCGTACAAGCTCAAAAAATTCTCTCGCATTTAAGCGCAATAAAAGTGAAAAATAAATAGAACCGGACCAATATAGTATTAGATACAATAATTCTGAACAACTTTGGCTGATGGTACCATACGCTCACCGACACAAAGAGTGAAATTTCCATTTGAAATCGACTGATTAAGCTTAAGATTTCAAGTCACATCAGGTCGATCACACTAAAAGTGATTCGTTAGTGCTAACGCTAATTACAAGTTAGAATTCGTACGCAGTCAGTTAACGAGAAAGCGAACTTAACATTCTGGTTATTGTGTTGAAGAGTCACTTTTTCTCTCAGCAATTGCCGGAAAATGTAAAATCAGCTTCGGAAATTCTCGGAAAGTCGTGTTTTGAAAAGGTCTATTGAGTTAGTCAAGCGTAATTACTGTGTGGACACAATAATATGACCGAAAATGTAAGGTGCATATTGTGTTGTGGTCAAGTTCTTTTACATGAAATCAGAAAACAGTGGTCTGTTTTATTACACATTCCCAAAAAGTTTCACTGCAGGTGTGGACGTATGCTCATAACAGAGCCTCGTATTTGAAGTTTTTTGTTACAATTATTATATTTCGCTACTGTTTTACCTAAAAACTGTCTTTTTATTTTCTGAAACAGAATCACTGCGACTTGATAATTCAAGAGATGTCAAAAAGAAAGGAATAGATATAAAGATGGAGAAAATGAAGAAGAGGAAGGCAACGGTAAGTTTCCCACAAATCTATTCCCATGTTATTCACTATTCACTAAACATAATTTAACATGTCGAAGTCTATCCCAGCAACTGTTCACACTATACACTTAGTTCACAGTGGGTTGCATAGTCTCCACCAGAGAAGACTAAGTAATACGCTTCGCCGGTCATGCAATGTTGCTATGGGAGACGATCTGACCTTGGGTCAGTGGCATAGCCAGCATAGACTGCCCCCCTGACTAAAAATTGAGCGGGAAATTGGGACAGCAAGCGAGAAAAATGAGAGTGCAGCTGCATGACTGCTAGACTGAAAACATGGGGAAAAGAAGAAAATCATGTCAAAAGATGTGCAAAAATAGCTTAGAACTTTTTTTTTGTTATCAGTTTTAAAATTGACTTGGAATTTATTTTGGGTGTACGAAAATGGATTTTTTTGCCGCGAACAATTAGGAAGAAATGTGCACATGCCGGGAAAAAATCGGGACAAAATATCTTTGTCCCCCCCCCCGACCAAAAAGTCTGGCTACGCCACTGCCTTGGGTATTGTCAACACGACTGCAGTTATACTTGGATCAACACCAAATAGGCAGGCAGGCCTCTTCACATTGTGAATTGATACAGATAAGCTTGTGCGTAACTAAACACAGCACAACTGCAGGAAGATGTGGCGGGCGTTGTACGTGTGGCTTGCACATCAGTATCTACGGTGCGCGTGTAAGTTGGATTATCTTTACTTGCAGATGAAGAAAAGCCTCATTATTCCTGCCTATTTAGTGTTGATCAAAGATTCCAATTGATACCATAGGCCACAAGAATAGTGTGGATCAATTTCCGGGTGAATGAATCGGAGTATGACGTCACTTCGGCAGCGTTTGTAACTTGGTAGGTCACCGATGTCAACTTATAATAAATAAACAAGGTGTGTTTTTTTATTTCAAACTCTAATCCTGATCCACAGGTCAAATTGCTAGAATTTATAAATTATTAAAAACACCTAAACAAACACAATACAATTTGTAGATTGAAGCCCAATGAGCGCACCCTACATTACAAGAGGCTATGATGATAAAGTGCCTTGCCTAAGGACACAACACGTTGACACAAACGGGGCTCGGAACTCGCAACCTATGGATTACGAGACGGGTGCCTTATCCACTCAGCCACACGTGCTCCTTTTTGTACCGGTGCTAAAATGTTTGAAAGGATAACATTTGAATAAAATATAATAAGAATCAATCAAAGGGCTTTACATTTATTCCGTTACCAGTAGAATATAACCAACTTACGCGGCTGCCTTACAATCACGGCGCCTATTGCAGGCATGAGAATCTTCATGTTTAAACAGGAATTCCTGGGTTTTTTTTGTGGCCAAATGTATGTGTTTTCCTGTTTTTTAGCCTGTTTTCCTGTTTTTTCCCCACAATTTTCCTGTTTTTTTCATGGAATTTCATTCTCATGCCTGCTATTGAGTATATTCCAAGTAACTACCCATGATAATGCTTGGGTCAATGAAGCAATTAGGATTAAATATCTTGCCCAAGGACATTACCTGTTGGCTGTAGTGGGGCTCGAACTCACGACCCACTGATTCGGCAGTCCTGCTCTGTTCCATTAGACCACACAAACTCCTATAAAAGTAAGGATGGATTATGGGAATCCAATATTGATTTAAACACATAGCAAATCACTCCTACATTACGATTTTTAAGGAGAGCTTATATGTTTGTTGTGTTCAAGGCTAGTTGATTTGAACAAATATAACTTTAACATATTTTTGTTAAACCAAGACATTTAATACTTGTTTTTTGTTGTTACTTACAGGCTGAAGCCAGAGTAAAGTTCGAGTTGGAGAAATCCCAATTATTTGCTCATAGGGAGGCCAAGAGATCAAGAAAAACTATCCCAGAAAAGTTTGGCAAGAAAGCCAATTCTGCAGATAAGATAGGTAAAATTTATAGATTGTTTCATTTGTACTTTTTTTAAGGTTAATTAAGGCTGAAGCTGAATTTATAAGACTCGACACAAACACATGAAACATGTCCGCATTATACTCTTGAAGTATGCAACAAGTAGCCGATAAAAGCACAAAAACCAATATGACCATACGGGGAAGTAAATTAGTCCATATTTCTCAAATCATAACAAAGTACCAAATCTTGTTGAATATTCAAATGAATTTATTTACAATGTTTCTCCATGTGTTATCGAAAAAATTACTCCAAAATAATACAAAAAATATGAAGAATTCATGTAAAAATATATAAATACGCAGTGATTTGGCCTTAATCAATCCTAATCAATCATTACTAGTCTCTTACACAATACAAAACCACCAGTTCACAATGTTGAATAATACAAGGGATATGCTATGGATCTTGTAACAGAGTCTGATTTCTTGTTGCATACTCCAAGGTTTATAGAGTATAGCTATTTTGAGATTTGACAAAAGACTGTTGCATCAGCATATGGCAAGTTGAGAATAGCTAAATTTTCAAAGTGTTTTTATTTGTCATCTGATGTCGCAGTTTGTTTGCGATGAAAATTATTGGAAACACATTTCATCAAGTTGGATACGTTTCAAGTATAAATTCAGCTTCCGCCAAATGCCAAGTACCTATTTTGAAAATGTAGTTTCTTTTGAATAAAAACAATACCTTTTGAATTATATTTTGAGTTAAATAACTTGATCAAATATCTTAACAAATAAGTACCACTGTTTATTGTATCATGAAAGTGACCCTGTCAGGTCAAAAGTCATTTAGAGGTCAATTTCTATAAGAATGACCTCTGACTACTAAATTTGGTCAGCATAATCCTTGACCAACCCACATTACATTGATGGGCCATTGAAAGTGACCCAACCGGTCAAAGGTCATCTAAAGGTCAATTTATTGAGGAAAGACCTTCGACAACCAAATTTGGTCAGCATGATCAAAAACAACATGCTGGTAGTTTCAAAGTGACCTGTCAGGTTTATTTATCAAGGAAAATATATGACAACCACATTTGATCAGCATGATCCTTGGTAAGAGAAGATATCGTGTGTATCCCATCATGCATTGCTTCCTATGGGAAATTTTGTACAGGAAGTCATGTGAGTAGTTAGTGATGAAACATGCAAAAAATGCAATATTACAACAATTAACTTTAAATTATGGTCATTTCATCTCTAACTACTCACATAATTTCCTTTACAAATAACTCATAGGAAGCAATGCATGATGGGATACACACAATATCTTCTCTTATCCTTGGTCAACCCACAATAATTTCCGTGTGTAGTGTGGGATCCCCACTGGTATCAATTATAATTTTACACCCAAAATTAGTTTGTGTTTTTATGCTGAGGATCTTTGGAAACAGGTTGATAAAATTTTATCGGTGATGCCAGCTTGACTTTCCTCCAGCCAGCCACCAATGAGATAATATTTTTAAATGAATGATGCCCGCATTGCCAGAAACCTCACCTCCCATGCAAATTCATCTAATTCCCGAACCAATCTGTTTCTTTTTATTTGTTTATTGCTCATTCCATATGGAGACTGACAAGGGTGTTGAGAGAACCCTGAGGCAGTAATGCCCCTGTCAGAATGTTAATAACATTTGATAATTTCTTTCAATAGCCAAGAAGAAAAAGAAGAAGACTAGCGGTCAATCGTCTTTTGAGAAGGAGTTAACACAGACCAGCCGATCAGCAGTCAGACAGTACAGAAGCATGTAAGTCAATTAATAGTGTAATAGTCTTCCTCATCGTGTATTATAAAATACTACCACAGGGCTGCGGAGGGTACTTATAATATTTAGTGCCTTGGGTAGGGACACACACATGTAGATATTGTAAGCATGTTGTATTAACGTCTTGAAAGCATATATGTGGGCTGCTCTGACAAAATGAGAGGAAAGTCGCAAATCTACATTTTGAATAAATGGCACCCAAAGTAAAAGTAGGGTGAAAAAGTTGCATAAAACGCATTCATGCATTAGTGTTTACCTATACCTAACCGGGAAGTGCAATTATTCACGGTTAATTGATTGCATATTGCTATTATACACTGTAGTAATCAGTATCTTTGAAATCGATTTGCAGCTAATTTTTATTATAATATTTTCAGTGGACTGCTTTGGATTTCAATATCTAAATGAAGAATGGAGAAAGATATGTGACATATTATATATCATTCAAAAGCTGAGAGTACAGAGAATTCAAATATGTCATAAACTCAATGTTGAAATTTGCGACTTTCCTCTCATTTTGCCAGAGCACCCCTCATATGATTTTAACAGTGTCAGGAACAAGCCTAGCAATAAAAGCGCCCGACTTTTTATCGTCCAACACTGATAGTCTTTTTGAGAGTAGGCAGTTTGAGTCCTGTGGAGCCTTGGTCCCACTATCGGGAATGCATCGCAGATTCTTCTGGAGAGAATCGCGAAAATTTTGTACTTGCATGAAATTGATCAAAACATTTTTAAGGTTATTTGAGTGATTGTTTGTATTTTTTAAACCTTGAAACTTTGTGCCAAAATAATTCATTTTTAGGAGAATTTTTGATGTTGTTTTAGTATTTTATGAGTGATTGGCTAAAATGGGTTTGGGCAAGGAGCATTCGTAGTGGGTCCATTGTATTGTTTACATTTGGAATGTTTCGGAATAACATTGGGAAAGGGTCACCAAAACATTGCGGCAATGTCGATGTGACATCATTCCGACATCGGGAGCACATCTTGACAATTTTTCCTAAATAAAATCTTTAAGTACAGCAAGAGAAATTTCAGTCCTAGCATTGAATATTTCATTGTCAACAATGGTGTACCAACGTTGTGGTGATGGTTTGGTGAACCCTTTGCTACATTCACCTGAAGCATCAGGATGATATCAGGATTAATCAACGACCATTGTTTTCTATTTATACACTCCGCGTGTCACCTTGCCAATCAGAACGCAAGAATAATAAGTACGCGGAGTGCAGTGGATCTTCACAATGCACTGCGGTTGTTGCGTTCCGGTTTGCGTGGCGGGCGTTAAGTGCGTATAAATGTTTCATTGTTTTTGTCCGGTGATTATTTATTTAGTTTAGAGAAGTTTTTGGATTTTGATGGTCATATTAAAGGCCTTATTTATTTTCAGAAAAGATACAATATTATTTTTCTGTTGTGTATGAATTAGATTAATAAATTTGCATTTCATAATGCTCGTAAAATGAGACAAAATCAATGCACGTGTGGTCAATTTTGATTCCTGCCCAATGCACTCAGCCCCTACGGGCCTCGTGAATTGGACGCATCAAAATTGACCGCGCGTGCATTGATTTTGTCTCATTTCACTCGCGTATGAAATGCGCATTTATTAACCTATAAATATGCTATGCATCGGTGATGTTTTCAAGATGCACTTGCGATGAATTTCTGATGCATCACAAAAGTATTGGGAGCATAGTGGGACCAGGCATAAAGGTGATGACCTTAGATTAAAGAAAGTACAGATGGGAAACTGGTCTATTTGCACCCTTGCGCGAGGGCCGTTCTGTCGCGCGCTACAATTACTTGACTACAACGCAATACGCAGCTTACATTTTACTGGCGAATTGTGTGTAAGCAAAGAACAACGCTTGACCGGCTTGACAGCCTCATTTTCAGTCAAATTACCATTTAGTTGTCAGAGTACTGTGCTGACATTAACTTCCACATATGCTCCTTGAACCAGTCAGTGACAAATATTTTGTATTTCAAGTTCTACTATTTACAACAAATTGTAAATTTTTGGTTCATCCAGGTTTTCCTGAAAGGTGTAGTGATTCCCTCACCAGATTTTGCTAAATTATTCAAATGAGAATTATATGAGATAAGAACATTCCGACCTCTACATAAAGTAAGCCCTTTACTATTTTGTAATATCAGGATTAATCAACGACCATTGTTTTCTATTTATACACTCCGCGTGTCACCTTGCCAATCAGAACGCAAGAATAATAAGTACGCGGAGTGCAGTGGATCTTCACAATGCACTGCGGTTGTTGCGTTCCGGTTTGCGTGGCGGGCGTTAAGTGTGTATAAATGTTTCATTGTTTTTGTCGGGTGATTATTTATTTATTTGGGGAGTTTTTGGATTTTGATGGTCATATTAAAGGCCTTATTTATTTTCAGAAAAGATACAATATTATTTTTCTGTTGTGTATGAATTAGATTAATAAATTTGCATTTCATAATGCTCGTAAAATGAGACAAAATCAATACACGTGTGGTCAATTTTGATTCCTGCCCAATGCACTCAGCCCCTACGGGCCTCGTGAATTGGACGCATCAAAATTGACCGCGCGTGCATTGATTTTGTCTCATTTCACTCGCGTATGAAATGCGCATTTATTAACCTATAAATATGCTATGCATCGGTGATGTTTTCAAGATGCACTTGCGATGAATTTCTGATGCATCACAAAAGTATTGGGAGCATAGTGGGACCAGGCATAAAGGTGATGACCTTAGATTAAAGAAAGTACAGATGGGAAACTGGTCTATTTGCACCCTTGTGCGAGTGCGTAGTGGCTCCGCTGTACGTTCTGTCGCGCGCTACAATTACTTGACTACAACGCAATACGCAGCTTACATTTTACTGCCGAATTGTGTGTAAGCAAAGAACAACGCTTGACCGGCTCGACAGCCTCATTTTCAGTCAAATTTCCATTTAGTTGTCAGAGTACTGTGATGACATTAACTTCCACATATGCTTCTTGAACCAGTCAGTGTCAAATATTTTGCATTGCAAGTTCTACTATTTACACCAATTTATAAATTTTTGGTTCATCCAGGTTTTCCTGATAGGTGTAGTGATTCTCTCACCAGATATTGGCTAAATTATTCAAATGAGAATTATATGAGATAAGGACATTCCGACCTCTACATAAACTAAGCCCTTAAATTCAAAGTTCTACTTACACTGAGTTGTAATAAATAAATAAAATAAATACTGGGGATTTATAATGTGCTATGCTTCCCTGATTTGTAATTCCACACATCCTCTGTACACTTTACAGGTGTTGGCTGACCACTGTGGCCCAAGTAAGCTCCAGTCCACACCAAGCATCATTTCAGATTTTGCAGCAACCTCAAAGGGTACTGAACTTTGATCAGCCCACATACGCACCATCGCTGCCCGGACCAGCCCCAGAGTTTTGTTCCATAAGACAATTAAGAGTTAGTTTCTTGTCCAAGGGAATTTCAAGCACACGCAACTTTTTGGCACCAGCGGGGTTCGAACTCGGGACCTTCCGCTTCACAAGCAAGCGCCTTAACGTTTAGGCTAACCTGACCGCTAATTATCATGTGGTTCTTAAATATTAGTTGATTGTTTACACTTTTTTCTGTCATTTATTTTGCAGGGCTAATAAAGGCAGAAGAGAAGAAGAAAGAGAAAACAAACAGCAAGAGAAAGGCTTCAAATTTGGAAGTAAACCACGGGGGAGAGGGGGTAAAGCACAGGGCAGAGGGGGTAGAGCACAGGGCAGAGGGGACAGAGAACAGGGGAGAGGAGATAGAGCACCAGGGAGAGGTAGGGGTGGAGGGAGAGGTGGAGGGAGAGGTAGGGGTGGAGGGAGAGGAAGAGGTGGAGGGAGAGGGAGGGGTGGTAGTCAAATGAGAGGAGGAAGGAGGTGATGACTTGTCTAATGCTGTTTGAAGAAACTGTTTTGTCTAACCAAATCACCAACTTGTAAGACCAGTTTTCAGGATTTTGGTATATTGATAATGAAAGAAAATCTTGATATTTTCATATATAGTGGAGTGGATGAATTTGACACCGATACTTTACATGCTGCCATAAGTACTACTAGCACTTTAAATGATGCTGAACTTGTTCAATCCCCTTAAAGGATCATGGTCCGAATGCTTCAACTTTTTTTCAATATTTTGGTATCAGAATTAATTTCACGGCTGAGCTATGTTCCGTTTTGGAGATCTATATGAAAATGTGTCTAATTGTGGTAATCATAATTAATTTTTACAGTAACGTATAGGCGGCACTGATATACAAAGTTGCCCATAATATCAAAACGGTTTGCCCGAATCACCTGAAATTTGAAACTTAGAGCTCTTTAGTGATCATCTTTCATATAACGTTGAAAAAAACTAAATTTTTAAAAAATCGGACCAAGCTCCTTTAAAGTCGAAGCAACCATTGTAGGGTCCCTGGACATCAGCCTCTTTACATCCTCAATTCAACAACCAACGTACTAGGCTCCTTCACATCCTCCAGTTCACAGGTCGCAAAATGTTACCCGATTAATATGACAGAATACACTTCAAAGGTAACGTTTCTAATGAAATTAGAAATTCGACTTTGGACATAATTTTTGACTATGCTCAGTTTTAATGGCCCATATCTCATAATTTACTATGCCGGTATTAAGGTACCTTTCGATATGATGGGTCACATATATGTTGTGATATATGCCGTGTTTTGATATGATGGGTCATATATTTTGAAGCCTTCGTCATTTTGGTCCAAGATGTGTGACACTTTACGATAAATTGCAACATTTTCTGATTTATATGTTACCACATTTTCTGATATCAGCCCAAACAAACTTACGAACAAATGGATAAAAAAGTATATGGTAATGCAGTATTGTGGCCCTACTCTGAAGCCCTAATGTCACCATTTTTTTTTTCATCTCAGCTGCTGGAATTGAGCATATAGTGATTGAGCCTTTTGTTATTCGTGAAGTTTGCGAACATTGCTTTACGTTTCATACAGTATCTGTTAATTACTCAATACGTTTGATTCTGTTATATGTTAAATTTGTGTCATGTTTGGTAAAAATGAATCCCCTGTTCATTGCACACAATGGACGGCTACTGTACAGTATTGATTATAAACATTCAAAATGTACAGCATTAGTCCATCAACCGTATACCCTTGGCTCTGAAGGTCTTATGTTTGGTAAAGTTTAACCCCTTGTCTTACCAAGAGGGGGGGGGGGGCATAAAAACGCAAACGAATATGACCTAGAGGTTTTGGGTAGTTGTAAGTTCATCCTTTGCGGTCATTTTAGCGAAAAAAAATCG
>JXSR01S074003.1:56376-66780 GCA_000969725.1 Ophiothrix spiculata | reverse complement strand
TGATCTAACATTTTTTTATTTAGGCGTATATGGCAATTAGATATTTCAAATTTGCATTGATTACCCCAATGACCCTCATTCTCAAACTTGGATGACCCCCTTTTTAGTTAATTTGAGTACCTAATGACCCCCTATTTTTTGTGCGTACGTTTGTACCGGGTGACCCCTACCTTTTATCTTGCCGAGTCGCATCCAGTCACTTTAGATAGTGAGTGCCCCTGCCTGGGGACTTGGCCCGTTAAGAATATTGACAATTTCAATAGCTTACGTGTAGCGCGAAATTCAACAACTGAAACCATCTCAGGTGATCTACCTACAAAAATTGTTAGGGGAAGTTTCCAAAAGTTTACATCATTAATGGTACCCGATGTCACAACAGATCATACCAAACTGAGGCTGAAATTGTCCAATTTGTAAAGATTTGACCATTTTTGAGTACATGTATACTTTAAAATCTATAAATCTTGCTGGGTCAAGAGAAGACAAACAGCTTTTCTTTCATGACTTTTCTTGAAGTTTGGTATTTACTGAAAAAAATCCGAAAAACCGAGGGTCTATTTAGTTTAGATCGACAATAGAGCTCATATGAAAGAGTAGCCAAAAGAGACTTGGACGAGTTATCATATATAACGGCAAAATTGTTCGAGTATCTACAAACTTGACTTGGCATCAACCAAGCATTAGCAGATACTTTTTAAAAATTTAATAAAGAGCTCACTCACAACATGCCAGGAGATCGCAGATGTTTCAGGAAGATAATTTTTTTAGGGAGCTTCGGGTGAGCTGGCATCACTTTAAACTCTAAAATTTGAATGGATATCTACTATTGCTCGACCAAGTTTGGTGACGCTCATTTAATTTGTCCATATATTTTCTTCACTGAACCTCTTTTGCCTACTCTTTGGAAATGTGACTTGTGCATCAATAGCAAAATGTTTTCCAAAAATGATGGATTGACACAAGCCTTAATTGAACAATATACTCATCAATAGGAGGCCTAAAGCCTCTCTCTACTGGCCTAAATATTCACATCCTTACCAAATCTTGTTAATCGATCCACAACTTCATCAATAGGAGGCCTAGCCTCTCTCTTCTGAGCCCAGCATTCCTCAATAAGTTGGCAAAACTCAGGCGGACAATCGTCTGGAATTTCAGGTCGTAATTCCTCTTTAGCAACTTTAAACATGACATGCTGTGGTATCATGCCCCAATACGGCATTTGGCAAGAATGAAGTTCCCATAAAACAACTCCAAAAGAATAAACATCCGATTTAGGCGATAACAGACCAGACATGAAAACCTCCGGTGCAAGCCATTGAAGCGTTCCATGCTCAGTATTTCTCGTACTTCTTGTCCGATCCTGAACCTTTGCAATCCCGAAATCACATATTTTAAGTGTATCATCTTCAGCAATCACAAAATTAGCAGATTTGATATCCCTATGAACGATTTTCTTCTGTCTTAGATATTTGATTCCTTGTGCGGCTTCTATTGCCCATCTGTTGGCTAACTCAAGAGGGAGGCGCGTTTTATTCTTTAGATAATCTTGAAGTGAACCTTTGGCAGCAAATTCTGTTATTATCATAAGGTACCGGTTATTCTTCACAACATGTCCATAATATTTAATGACATTTTTATGGTCAAGACTTTTCAAAATATCCACTTCTATTTCTACTTGGTCTTCAAGAGATAGGTCTGTTTTTAAAGGAATTTGTTTAACAGCGGTTATTTTTTCACCATTGGGTGATTTCCATGTTGCCTTGTATACATCACCAGAGCCTCCACAAGCAACTCTATCAACAATGGTTATGTCTGATTCCTGGATAGAAGATTCCATATTAGTTTGTGCCGGAAGTTCATAAAAATCTTCCAGAGTTGTTATCTGCAAAAAGGAAAAACAAATTAAATCAAATCCAGGTGAAATTATGTCTACACTTTACAGTTACGCCCAATTCCTCTTACAAAAAATGTTGGTAGTGTTTTTTGGCTGAATGGTTAAGACATGATTTTTAACCACTTCTTGATACCAAACAATACGGTAATGTAAAAGGAACTAGCACAACCCACTATCTTGTTGCTGGACACTGTTGTTTCGACAAACTTTTGACAAATTTGCCACCTTGGTTGTGGTTGATGTTACAAAAGCCTTTGACCGTATTAACCACATTATTGCTGAATGGTAAAATCATCTGCTCTGGAGTGAGACCGTCAATGATTCCAACAATAAGCAGGGATGTGAGAGGCCAGTTGAAAAAAATGAGTAAAAGCGCCGTACAGTTGGGTAAAATGTCAAAAATGGGCTGAAAATGAATGAAAAAGCTAAAATTTTAGCACATGAACATGATAAAAAACGAGGAAAAGAGGAACTTTCTCATCCCTGAATAAGTAGCTTTGTGAGCATTTCTGAAGAATCGCACCGAATTTCCTGCCCAATATGTCTGATACAAAGGTCAATTTTTTAGCCTCAAAAACATCATTTGCAGAGTTCCCATAGATTTACAGGGAAGATACCAAGCTTTGTATAGCAGTCATAGCAGTCCGTGTAATGGCGTTGTCAGCCATGGAGCTCAAATTGGGGGTATTCGGGTCCACTCGGTTCCCCCCAAAATCAACTCCGAGTGCCTAGACTTAGTTACGCGTAGAGACAACCTGCGCAAATAATACTTTACGCGAATGATACGAGCATGTATGCGTGTTTCAATATTTGCGCATTATGACAAGGTGCGATGCATCATTGGCAAGCTATCGGCAAAAACCAGAATACCTTCAATTTTCCATGCTGGAGTAAAAATGGCGGAGTGCCTTGTATCTCCCTTGTAAATATATGGGAGTTCCTTAGCCTAGAACAGGTATAGGACAAGTAAATAATTAGTGAGTACTTGTTTTACGAAAAGAAAAAAAGAGTGTTAACATTTGTCAAAGGGAGTGTTTAATTTTTCTTATAACCCTAGATTTTCCCCTAGGACAAAGTGGTTGTCTTTAGTACTAGATTTTTATGACCTTAGCAGTTGTTTTTATTTTATTTGTTGTAATTATATTCCCTAAGCATGCATGAATATATGTTTGTCTAAAAGTATATAACTATAAGCTCACGTTTTGTTACTTTTTGTCAACACCCAGCATGTATGGCTAAATTTTGAATAAAAGAGAGATGCTTCAAAACTCAACCAGCGATTGTCTGCCGGTTCTGGATAGTTTTAAGGCCTGTTTTAGGCAGTTGGCTATTGTTTATTCCGGTTGAACCGAGCGGTTAGAGCACGGGTCTCGTAATACAGAGATTGTGGGTTTGAGCCCCGGGCGGTTTTCGTTTCCTTGGGCAAGAAACTTTACTCTACTTGCTCCGTGGTCGGACAGTCACGTAAAGCCGTGGATCCCCTGTACGAATAGACTCCTTCATGGGGTATGCATGTTATGCAAGTACTTGAATCATTAATTGCTTGATTGAACCACCAGTTGAGCCTTAAAGAAACCCATTTTGCATATATCAATTCTTTTATCAGCATCGGATCTTGATTCTTTTTCAGCTTGACTATAGTAGGAGGAAAACAAAATAATGTATTTTTGCAGTCTAATCCGGGGGGGGGGGGGGGGGGGGGGGCACTCCCATATATTGGCACGTGTCATGCTCCTGTTGATAGACCCCTTTTTTTGCTCCGCTCTCATCCAATAACCCCCTTTTCACTGAGCTGTCACCCAATGACCCCCTATATTTTTGAAAGTCAACCTTATAATCCTCTTTATGACTTTCATCCATTGCCCTGATTTTTCGAGAACCTACACCGAATAACCACCTTTTTTCGCACAATTTGTTGATTTTTCGATTTCATAAATGTCAAAATTAGGCTTATTTTATTCAAAAACTGACACAGAATGACCCTGATTTTCGCTCTTGCCAACAAATCGCCTGGAATGACCAAGTTTTTTTACCCTCTACACCAAATGACCCCCTATTTTTCAATGTATTTCTCACATTTTGCCCCTACTTTTCGAAAGCCGGTAGGAGCAGGTACGTCACTTTCATATTTGAGTGCCCCCCATGGGAATCGAACTTGAGGTTTTAAGGTGTCTTCCTTAAGGAAATCCTTCCCTTTCATGTTTTGACACACCTTTTTACGACGTATTGGTTTTGATACCCAGTGCAGTGGTGTAAGTTAGGGTTCAGGTGGTGTAGATGGCCCCACCTGAAGCAGCTTGCCAGTGGGAAATTTTTGACTAACTACTGGGAAAAGACTGCAAGGTAAAATAATGCTACAGTACAAAAAGAAACATTACAGCAATACTATAAGATTTTTAACAGAAATAGTTTTGAGTAAAAACAGCATAAAATGAAGTAAAGTGACTATCTAAAACCTTCTTTCAAGTGCGCAATGTATTTTGTCAAAAAACTTGTTATGCCACAGCAAAATGGATAAAAAAGCAAATACATGCTCTCCTGTACTTATAAACACGGGAAATTAAATTCGGGATCCCAAATTTAATTCAACAAATGGCCATCACAGAAAAAGTATTCGCATATTTAAAGGGACTACCCTAGATTCCACTTAGAATTAAAAACTTATGGAAATGCTTTAAGCTTAAAAGTGTAGTAAAATCAAAAAAAGTACAAAAATGTACACAGAAATGACTCAAATTGACAGCAAATTGATTTGCAATATATCTATATGTGATGGTGGTGTGACTATTCAGTGTTTTCTAAATTCCTAAATTTGTACCTCAGTCTGGATTTACCAGATAAAAGATCAAATGAAGCTCTTGGAGATAAGTTAATACATAGGCCTATCAAAAGAGAAACATTTTTATCAAAAATAAATTTGTTTATCCATCACAGGTGTAGAAACAAGATCTTTTTAAGCTTTTTCAACCATTTTTTGTCGCCGGCGTGGTGCAAGTAAAAACAAAGTCCCCCTTTTGGGGTGAGCCATCACATATTTTTTGAAAATACCAGGGAAAACACTTGATTTATATCAATTCAAAATACAAAACTATCATGAATGGTGATTTGAGATCAATGATTTGAATATATGGATTATGGTTGGGGAAAAAAACTAGTTAAAGGTTCTTCAACGGTATGTGTGTCTTTTTTATTTTGGTCGCTCACCTCACACACACCGTTGAAGCAACGAACGACGATTTACGAGGAGCAACGTAAATAGATAGCGAGCGAAGCAAAAATGATTCGCTCCCAAAATCTCTTTTACCAGTCTTCACTTGCTACGGTCAACCAAGTGAATTTACGCGAATGTCCCGTCTGTTACAGTCATAAATGTTGTATAACGAGACTAATTTGTTACGTGAATGAAATTGACGGTAAACTGACAAGCAAATTTAGTCCCGCTGATTAACACGGGGAGAGAAAAGATCCTCAATTTCCAAAAAATGCATAAAGTTTTAGCGGAATTTAAATTATTGATGTGAAAATTAAGGAAACAAAGATTAGGTGCAGACCAATTTGGGAGTGAGTATCAATATTTTAAAGGAAAATTTTTGGCGCTCCTCGGTTTTGTATAGCTCAATGTGCAAACTTAGTATAGGGGAGAATTCGTAAAAGATAAAAGACCTTCCCAATAAAAGAGAATGTCTTCTACCCGGTCTTACTAAGTTTGCTGCAAACTAAAAAAAAACACTCTTCAGTTAATATTACCGTACCCTACCTACCTGAAAGCCTCAATGATTTTCGACCAGAATTCGCGAAATTAGTAAATGGATCACAATGCACATGTCGTCAATGAGTAGATCATGTAGATTGTCGAAAGTCAAAAACAAACTGGGAAAATCCCAGAATTTGTTCATTGATTCATTTTGTCATGTGACTAACCATGTGACAAATCAGAAGCATCGATTTTGGCAATTTGTGCATGGAGTGTTTGCGATCTGGATAGTGTTGCTCGATGCTAGCCATCGACCGTTTATATGAAAACTGTCTAAGATTCATCTTATTGCTATGAGCGATAACGGAAATCCCGATTCACCGACCATGCAACATCTACATTTCGCAATTTTAGTACTTTAATATACGAATTCTGACACGGATATGCGGTTCCATGCAGTGGTTGTGTAAATGCAGTAAGTTCATATCGGTAAGTTTGGTTCAGTCATGTTGGTATTAATAGTTTTATATAGCTAGAAACTTCCTTCATTTTGCAGTGAATGATTTTTTTCGTTTGAACTTTTTTAAAGTATAGCCTAGGCCCTAGGCTTATATAGAATTTTTGAAATGACCAAGGTTGGTTGGTTATGTCATGTATGTGAGATCCCTCCTCTTATTAGGAGCATCGAGTAGATCGTCAACAGTCTTTCCCGGTACACACAGCCGTAACATTTGTCGGTTACGGTTCACCGTAACATTTTTCATACCCTGTCGACGTCCCACAACAAATACTTCCGTTGCGTATCAAGCACTTAATCATGTTACATTGGACCGTACCATTATGTAACTGTTACGGCGAGACCATAACATAATGTTACGGAATACCGTTACAATCGAATCACCATTTTCTCTTATCTTGGGGAACATCTAGAACTTTCCTACGTCACCTTACCCGAAATATCTGGCTGTGGTAATTGGTACCACAGCCTGGCTGAGCCAGAAGCAAGCTCTGTAATCAAACCTGTCGCATAATTACACATACCCAATATCCCCAAAAATGATCATATTTATCAGATACGAATTGCAACACTCCACAAACATGACAAAGGATATTAAAGGTGCAATTCATGATTTTGATGTGGCCTTTTTTCTAGCTAAATAAAAAGAAGAGTACAACAAAAATATATACTGAAAATTTCACTTGATTCCGACCGTTTGTTTCCAAGTTACAAGCTTTTTAGCATTTTGAAAATCCCCATAGGCTACTGTGTTGTAATTACTGTCGGGGCCCCGACAATAATTAGAAAATGACACATTTTCTCACTTTTCTCAAAAATGCAAGCACATATGAAAGAATGGTTTGGGGATCGTAACATACACCAGCTGAGGATTCTTATAAGCTAAAAAACTCAACTTTGATAGAGGTGACCTTGAGGGTGAAAAGTGGATCATGAATTGCCCCTTTAATAATAAATTTACCTATAAACACTTCCCGAAGGGAACTGGCTATTCGCCTAACGGTTATGCGAATAAAGCAAAGATTCCTGGCTATTCGCATAATAGTTAACTTAAATGCGAACAAGGCAAAGATTCTTGACTATTCGCATGTAACGGTTATGCGAACAAGGCAAAGATTTCTGTTATTCGCATAACGGGAAAAATCAACACATGCTCAGCTGATTAAAGTTTCAAAGGATTTTTTTAAAAAAAAATCATGTTTCGATATTGTGTTTAATGGCTCCTTTTAGCCTATGCAGTGCTCGATTTTAGCAAAAAATTTTACTTGCACCTGTGCTACATGCAAAAAGTTACTTGCACAAATTTATCTTACATGCACATGGTAAAATAATCCACTGACAAAACTGATATAAAAATTAAAATCACATTGCAAGAAAGAATTGGAAGTCTCCCCAGCTACCAGTTATTGGTAGCATTGCCAAATTTTCTCCCATTATAGTAAATTAATTCACAAAATGGTTTGAGTTATGGAAGGAAAAATTACAAGTTCATTACTTGCACCTGTGCAAGTAGCTAGAAAATCTTACTTGCACCAAGAAAAAAGTACTTGCATATGTGCAAGTGTGCAAGTGTAAAATCGAGCACTGGGAGTATGGCACCCCTGAGCCTTACTTTTAAAGACTTTTTGCATTTTATCCAAAAATAACACTTTTGTTAAAAAAAAATTATGCAGATTAGGCTATAGGGGCAAGGCCAAGGGATCCAAATACTACACTGAAATTTCAGTGACTCAGAACTTGAGGTTTAGCATTTATGATAATAAATAAATTACATGATTTAACGGTACCCTATTTTTCATCATCGGACATTGAACCGCTTGATGTGAGTCACTGAAATTTTAGTACAATAATTGAATCTCTTGCCCTTATAATATACATAACTTAATACCATTGTGTTATTAATTTTTGAGAAAAATGCAAAAATCGTCACAAATCTATTCTTAAAGGGGCAATTCATGATCCACTTTTCACCCTCAAGATCACCTATACCAAAATTGAGTTTCTTAGCTTATAAGAATCCTCAACTGGTGTAGGCCTATGTTACGATCCCCAAACAATTCTTTCATATGTGCTCGCATTTTTGAGAAAACGTGTTGTTTCTAATTATTGTTGTTTGGGCCCCGACAGTAATTACAACACAGTAGTCTATGGGGGTTTTGAAAAGGCAAAGGAAAATGCTGAAAAGCTTGTAACTTGGAAACGAACGGTTGGAATCAGTGAAATTTTCAGTATATTATGTTGAACTCTTCTTTTTATTTAGATAGAAAAGCAGCAATTTTTTCACATCAAAATGCTCCTTCAAATTGCCGGTAACCTAGTCCCAGGGCTGTGACCATGGACCATCATTAACTTTTATCATTGGGTATTGTAATTTCTATAGGTCCTAGGTCACAGGAGTAATGTGTAATACTTTGGCCATTTAAGCTTTCTAAGTTTTGACATGAAATATTTGAAAAATTAAAAGACTAAAAAAATTCCACTCAGCATAGCAACATCTTTTAATAGTGTAGAATCATTACAAACCTAATTTAAACCAAAAGATAACATTTATCATCCAAAATCTAGACGTAAACAAATGGACGATTTTCGTATTTACTATTACTGTTGAAGGCAAGTTGCTTGAGAATGTAGATAATATTAAATGTTTAGGTGTAATAATTGATAATGAAATGAAATGGCATAATCAGATTCGTGATGTTATGAGAAAAATATTTGCTAAACTTGCGTTGCTACGTCGTCTGAAGGTTTTCCTTAATTCTAACATACTCAACACTGTTTATAAAGCATTAATTCAGCCACACTTTGATTATTGTAATGTAACATGGTTTGGTTGTTTTCATGATGATGTACACAAACTTGATGTTTTGCAAAAAAGATGTGCCAGACTTATTTTAGGTGTAAATTCATTGATTCCGTCTCAACAAATGTTTAATGAACTAAAGTGGCAAACCCTTTCTGATCGAAATAATTATTTTATTGCCTTAATGGTCTTTAAATGTTTAAATTATCTTGCACCAACCTATTTACAGAATAAGTTTAATTATGTGCGCGATAACCACGAGCGAAACACAAGGCAGGCTGTTGCAGGTCTGTTATCACTTCCACCGCGGATCAATGGCAACGATCTTGAAAGTTTCAAACATAGTTTCAGCTATAAAGGTGTCCGAGTATGGAATAATATTGATGAAAATATCCGAAATTCACATGATGTGCTAGTCTTTGTTAAAGACGCTTTGAAATGTTGACTCAAATGAGCGCCAAAGGCGCGATACGAGCGCCGCAGGCGCGAGTGAGCAAGCGCCTTGAGGCGCTTGCCATCTTCGAGCGCTGAGCGTAGCGAAGCGTGAGGCTTAACGAAGCGAAGCGTCTTTGTGCATATTGCATTTTCTCTGTGTAAAATGAAACTGTCAATTAAACAATAGGCACCACCTATTTGATGATCAATGGCGGATGAGATAAAGTAGTCCCACTGCACTGACTTGATCAGATCATGCAGAAAACTTTGTCTAGAATTTCTTATATTATTATCTTTTGTGAATGAAATTTAGGTGAAATGCATCATACCGGTAGTCAAAACATGAATAAAATCAGTAATTTTCTAACTATTAACAAAACCAGTTTGGGATTGCAAACAAGTCATCTGCGAGCGATCGGCACTGGTCAATATCATGATCAAGGTTGAAGGTGAACACGTCATGCTCATGATGGTTTGGAAAATCCGCAAAGAAATTAAAACGCAACTCTAGTAAAATAATTGTGTATCTTAGGAAACACCAGAATCTGGGTTTTCAACCTAATGGATAAAAAAAGGCAATGAAAATTTAATGAAGGTTGTCAGATTGTGAGAACGCAGATCAATTCAAAAGCAAGCATGGGGGAAATCTGGCTTATACTTACCTTATCATGTCCACAGCTCGGGAAAATATCACTATCAAGAGTCAGAAACTCCGATCAAAAATAACAGAGATAATTCCAAAAAGATATAATATATCCAGTATTAATGGTTGTCTTTGTACAATTAAAAATCCAGGCTAGTTCCATGACCATGACCATAAACAGCATGGTCATTCTGATTCAACAACATGCAATGTGTACTGTAACAGCTAGTGTACAGGGTCCGGTCTGTCGATCGTCGAGGTCAGTAGTATCCAAGGATATAGATGAAAATTTGGTTTCCTTTATGATCTAATTGCTTGTAAAAACATTGACACACAAACAATTTAACCACATAGGAAAAGATATATCTGCACAAAATTGTTCCTCCATCATTTGGCCACTGACCATTATCATGGCGGCCAT
>JXSR01S074003.1:42919-54611 GCA_000969725.1 Ophiothrix spiculata | reverse complement strand
TATTTTGCCATGTTCTGTGTGCGATATATTTGAGTACTTTTATTTCAAATCTTATAATTATGTATCTCATAATTTACTATGCCGATATTAAGGTACCTTTCGATATGACGGGTCACATATGTGCTTGCAGTTTTGAGAAAAGTGAGGAAATGTGTCATTTTCTAATTATTGTCGGGGCCCCGACAGTAATTACATACAATACAGTAGTCTATGGGGATTTTTAAAATGCTGAAAAGCTTAATAACTTGGAAACGAATGGTCGGAATCAAGTGAAATTTTCAATAAATATTTATAATGATGTACTCTTCTTTTTATTTAGCCTAAAAAGAGGCGAGGTTTTTGTCACATCAAAATCATGAATTGCACCTTTAAATGTTCCAAATCCATCATGAAATAATGTTTTAAGAGCTCCAATCCAAAAAATAAGACCATTATTTCCAAATTGTGTGTGCATTCCATTAAGCCATGGTGATAAACATGAGGGTGTGTCTTGGAAAGATGAAACAGAGGCTAAATGAACTCTGCTTTCTGCAGCAACACCAAACTGCCAAGTGCCAGGTTCGCCGCAAGTGCCAACTTATTTCCAATGGGGTCCTACAAAAGAACAGAAAGAGGCTAACATGAACAAGCACAAAAAAAGGATGCCATTGGAAACAAGCTATACAGATGCAGCGGGAGATGCAGCAGACTACAGATTCATAGCACATGAAGCCAGGTGATTTTTCACAGCTCTTTTGAATGAAGTTTTACCATGAATTGCTTTAATGCAAGATGGTAACCCATTCCAGTCAAGAGTGGCATGATAAAAAAATGAGTTTTTACAAAAGGATCCAACCCTAGGGACATGGAAATTCCAAGAGCTACCCCTTGTTCTATGAAAATGGGAGTCTAATTTCTGAACAAAAAATTGATTAGATAGTCAGGACTGACTGAATGAAAAATATCAAACATATATTCAAGTGATTGAGTCGAAGTTGCCGTGATCTACTGGATGTGCTAAAGAGTCCGACAGTGTCAAGTTCATTGTAACCTATGTTACTTCTGGGAGGAAGATTTAAAATTAAACAAATCATTTTATTTTGAAATATTTGAAGGGAATGTTGGTATTTTTTGATAAGCCTGTGTGCCATGAATTACAACAATAATCAATGTGGCACTGCAATAAAGCAGCTCACAGAGATCTGCAAAGTTTTTGACTGAAGAAATTTGAATGTCTATAAAGGAATTTGAGCCTACTATTAGCTTTTTTCAAAATTCCTTCGGCCATGACTTCTCCGGAGAGATGTTGGTCAAGTTGAACTCCGAGATACTTTATATCCGAGACAGGCTTAATCATGTGATCATTATATGAAATTTGAAAATTGGAATCGTTTTTTAGTTTTCAGCACGATCCAAATAAAATAAGCTCTGTCTTGCCAACATGAAGGGAAAATTTATTGTTTGTGAACCAAGTGTTACAAGATCTCAAGTCCGAACTAAGTTCATTAGCTATCACATCTGGATTCTTGACTGATGATATAATGACACTATCGTCAGCATAAAGAAGCAACTTATTTTTCACTGATGTAACCATGTCGTTGCTATAGCATAGTTAAAGAAGCGGGCCTAATAGGCTACCTTGTGGAACCCCACAAGATAGGGGCTTCAGGTTCGAATTGATACCCTCTATGCTAACAAGTTGTTTACGACCAGAAAGATAGGAATTGAACCAGTCAGACTTGATCCCCATAGCCTCTAGTTTGTGACATCAAATTTCATGATTGACACTGTCAAACGCCTTCTGCACATCCAGTAGGAGCAATCCAACATAATGACCCTTATCAATTTGAGATCTAATAAAATCGGTAAGGTAAATTAAACAGGTGTCTAAGGAACTTGGGCGCAATATCATCTAGACTAGATGACTTATGGAGGTTCAAGGCAGTCAGCTCCTCAAATATAAGTCCACAGTTAGGCCAAGTAAAAATAATTATTTGTTTCCGGTAACATATTTGGAAAATTTTGGGAAGGAAAGAAGGCAACAAATTTTATTTTACAAAAAAAAAATATTGCTTTGAAATTTTTGGAAGGAAAGAAGGAAAAAAAAATTTTTACCAATCAAATTTGTTTCTTTCAAATCACTAATTTCATAAATTTTCAAACACATTGTCTGGGGAAACCACCTTTTAAAAGACTGATCTCACTGTGTACATCCATATTTGCAGGTACGAAAACTGGTCTTTTTGCATTCAAGTGGTTTGTCAACTGTCACTTGTATTTGTGAGGGGTTCAGTTCTGTCCATGCGTGAGGCTGATGTCCTAAATTGAGCATTTTTTTTAATTATGGCACTTTTTCCACTTTTTTTTAATGATGAAATGAATAATTCATTCATAACATTTATATTTTATATCATTCATGTCTGCATACAAACAGTACCCAATAATCTGTGCCAAGGTCATTCTCCTCACACAATTCGTAAAATGATAAGAAGTCCAACCAGAATGTGATCTACCTGGTCATACTAAGTTTGCCTGCCAACAAGACCAAACCTTAACAG
This sequence comes from Ophiothrix spiculata, assembly GCA_000969725.1. Classification (NCBI taxonomy): domain Eukaryota; kingdom Metazoa; phylum Echinodermata; class Ophiuroidea; order Amphilepidida; family Ophiotrichidae; genus Ophiothrix; species Ophiothrix spiculata. The sequence goes on along the minus strand of JXSR01S074003.1, from coordinate 52,074 downwards.
AGATAAAGGCTTGGACTTGGATCATGTCTTAATTGGACACGTTGCTCTCCTAAAGAGGGACAGTCCAAATATCAAACTCTGGTTCTTGTGACGTCACATATGCCACCCTAGGCTATGATATGTCATCCCCATCATGAAGACAGATCAGCAGCAGCAGCGGATATAGCACATCCCAATAGTACTCCTGAGGTATCTGTAGTACAGAAGTATACTTATCCATCATCAACTTAAGTTATCAAATTTGTATAAAATGCATGGCCCAACAATTTGAACTGTTCCAAACTTTTACGTTCTTTTCCCCCCCCCCCTTTAAGGGTCCAAAACTTACATGTTACATGAAAGATGTTTAAACATCATATGTCAGTTCGGCGGAACTCACAATTCGGATACGTATCCAAATTCGGATACCCACGTACATTTTGTATCCATATTGTGATACCCGTATCCGAATTCGGATATGGAGGGGTATCTGATTTCTGATACGCCTGTCGTGGCGCAGGAAACAAATCGATAGCGCAAGCTGACAGGTACATGTAGAACATCTTTCTTGCATCTATCTGTGGAAATGTCATTTCCATCTGTGCAATTCCAGCGGGACAGCCTCGGAACATGTCCTGATAGATGCTCCGTGGTCGGACAGTCACGTAAAGCCGTGGGTCCCCTGTACGAATAGACTCCTTCATGGGGTATGCAATGTTATGCAAGTACTTGTATCATTGATTGATTGATTGATTGATTGATAGATCCTTATCACAGAAGACAAAATAATTTGGCCAAAACTTTCTTAGAATTTAGATGACAAATGATGATGATGTTATTGACTTTTATACATACCGTTATGGTGTTTTTAATCCAAATTCTTATATGGGTATCATAATTGTGATACGGAGTATCTGAATTCGGATACGTATCCGAATTGTGAGTTCCGCCAAACTGATGTTGCATACATCTCCATTGTAGGCTTGCCCAAGATAATATTGTTTGACCAAACCAGGCATCGATCTTCTGGAGTCATCTTGATGTAGATGCCTTCAATTAACCTTAACTTCCAACTACTTAAAATCTGTCCAAATATGTCATGTAAAATTTCCTGTTTCCTCCAGGATTCAAATCCCCAACCTCTGGCATCTCGATCCAATGTCCAGCTATGGCAAGCCGCCAAGTATGGCGTGCCTTGGTAGCACTTTTGAGCTACATGTACATGATATATATCCCCATTTATATACCTCATATATAGACTACTGTCCTCTGATTGGTTAAAAGTGAGGGCTTGAATTTAACTAGGCCTTTGGCATATTTTTCACTAAGCCCGCTCAGCATATTTTGCAGTGCTGGTGTAACAGAAGCGATATTACCTCGTGAAAATAATTTAAACCATGCCCCTCAAAGTAGTCAATATTTGTATAAGTATGACATATACAATTATACATACTTTCTTGATTTTTGTTTGTTGGATTTTGTTGGATAGAGATGGGTTTAATAGTGATAGAACTTAAGTGGTTGGCTTCCATTGTCATTGCACTTTGATAGAATTGGTTTTGGTAGACCCAAACAAGTTTCACAATTCCCTCAATTGGATTTCCTATGCCTCCCTTTAGCCCACTAGTGGAATCAAAAAGATTGTCCCCTAAATTTTGAACCATTAACCTCTGGCATTGCAAATCCATGTCCACCCATGGCTTGTTGCATAATAATGATGATGTATTTTGTATCTGATTTTTAATTTCAGGTTTATAAGAAGAACCATGCAGTCCACGATTAATGAGACCGATTTGGAATTCGGTGACAGAATCTCATTTGGAGCAACGTCAGAGGTATATCGAGCAAGATGGAAATCGCATCATACAGAGGTCGCCGCTAAAAAGATTCCCATCCACAGCGGCACGGATATATCGGAACAACTTCAACTTGAAGTGGACATAATGAAACAAATAAACCACAGAAATGTCATCAAATATTACGGTCATGTGGTAACCTCCACACATGTTATTATAGTGACAGAATATGCAGCCAAAGGCTCATTGAAAGACTGTCTGAAAACTGTGAAGAGTCTACCACCGAAGCAGCTTCAAAAATGGGCTGTACAGGCAGCCAGAGGTGTGCAGTATCTGAAGAATTCACGTATCGTACACAGGGATATTAAATCGCCAAATTTTTTAATTATGGCAGATGACACACTGAAAGTGTGTGATTTTGGTATCTCAAAACATTTAGATGTAACCCAGTCTACAGAGTCTGATAGGGGGACTGCCTATTGGATGGCCCCAGAGGTATATGTTGAAAGTACCCTATCACCAAAATCTGACATTTACTCACTGGGGATTGTGTTGTGGGAGTTATGCACATGTGAAGTACCTTATAAGGGAATGCTCCAACATAATGTAATGTTCAAAGTGGGTAATGAAGGATATCGGCCTGAGATTCCTGCGAATTGTCCGTCGCACCTTGGACAGCTGATTCAGGAATGTTGGCAGCAGGATAGGAGGAAGAGACCGGGAATTGATGAAGTCGTATCACGTCTTGAAAGATTTGGTATGTATTTATATGCATCAGTGAAAATACCCACATGATAGCCTCTCCAGGGTTGCGCAACCCTGGGTTGAACAACCCTAGGTTGTCTTCCACTTAGTGCTTAGACTCTATACGTAGAACTTACTATTACTACTACTCCTACTACTATTTAACATATCTACACTTAAAATATATCAATTGCCTATGATTACCCTGGGTTGACAAATGAACTTCATTAACAATTTCAAGTTGTTCATTACGGAAATAAAGATCACCGAGAGTGAACAGCAGCATCCGGTTGATATTTTAGAGTGAGTGTAAGGAAAAATACAATAGCGGACAATCAGCTGTGTGGATTTATGTGAATTTGGAGAAAGAGAATACGATACATGCTGAGTCTGATCTGTTGTCAATGTCACCATTCTCATGCCTTTGTGTGGTTGGTATGCTTAATGTTGCGCTGAGCGTTGTGATTCATCTAATATGATATTGACTGTGGGGGAACCCAGAAATTCTCTCAAGCTCTCAACTATGATTACCCTAGATTAACAAATGGATCTTCAATAACAATTTCAAATTGTTAATTATGTGAGTAAAGATCACCCAGGGTGAACATCGTACAACCTTTTAAATGACATCAACTGACTATAATCACCCTGGGTTGACAAATGGACTTCATTAGCAACTTTAGGTTGTTAATTATACGACTAAAGATCACCAAGAGTGAACATTGTATAATCTACTTTAAAACAACCGAGTATGATTTCCCTGGCTTGCTCGACTAGTAATAATATGTTCTATGTATAGGACCTAAGCACTAAGTGGAAGACAACCCAGGGTTGTGCAACCCTGGAGAGGCTTTCATGAGGGTATTTCCACCACTGCGTATTTATATACAGCTGTATCTAACAAATAACTTAATATTCCAAACGTAAGGAAACCAAAAATGGAATCAACTCTATCTTTGAAATATGCCCCTGCAATACACGTCCAAAATTCAAACAATCGCAGTTCGTTTGAATGCATATTTTCGAAATTATGCAGACGCATAATCAAAACTAATCAAATTTAACTGAAAAATGCAAATTTTTGTAATTTTTCTTGAAAAAAAATATGGTGACCCTATTTTATTACAGTATTTTGAAGTATGCAAACAATGCTTTAACATTTGTTTAAAAAAATAAATGGAGCAAGTACTATTTTACAAGCACATAATGATTGACTTTTTCAAGATGTCCCTATACTATATACGTGTTAAAATCAGGTGACTTTTGGGAATAATATGAACATTTTGAAATGTCTGTGCAAACGAGCATGTTGAGGTGTATCCTTCATGTTAATCTGCACAAAATTTTTGTTTTGGAGTAATGGATATATATTGGAAGTTGTTACAAAATTTAGTTACTTCTTCTTTTAGCTATGTCAACGTGCAAGGTACACAATTATTGTTTTAGTTAAAGATATTTTAAGTTCTTGAACGTTATTTATATCGAATTATTCTAAACATTTTATGTATGCTATGTCAGTGCCAGGTATTAATTTTTTATATATGATATTTCGACATCTCATTTGTTACCTATATTAGTTCATGCTGACAAGGCTGTGACACTGTGCCACGACACCCTCATTACTTCTTGTTTGCTATACCAGTGCCAGGTACAAAAGAAATGATATTTTGACTTCTTATATGTTTAATAGGTCTATCTTAGTTCATCCAGACATGGGTGTGACACTGTGTCAGGGCTGCCTTGATACTTTATGTATGCTATGTCAGTGCCAGGTAAAAATACTACCATGATATCCCGGGCATGATATTTTATCTACACTACTTCAACCTGACATAGGTGTGCCACTGTGCCAGGCCTGCCTAATTACTTCCCGTATACATGGTATATATTAGTGCCAGATATAAAATTCTTATATGATATTTTGGCTTCTTATATGTTACCTATATTAGTTTATCCTGACATATATGTGACACTGTATGTGGCAGGGCTGACTTTACTTTATGAATGCTGTGTCAGCGCAAGATATAGATAACTTAAATGATATTTAGACTTCTTATTTGTTATCTATTTTCCTTCATCCTGACATGGGTGTGACACTGTGTCAGGGCTGCCTATGTTGTGACAGTGCCAGATAAAAATACTTACATGATTTTTCGACTTTTTATATGTTATCTGTATTTGCATCCTGACATGGGTATGACACTGTGCTAGGACTGCCCTGTTACTCTATATAGGCTTTGTCAGTGCCAGAAAAACAATTATAAACAATACTTACACAATATTTTGACTTCTAATATGTTATCAATATTATAAAGTTCATCCGGACATAGGTGTGACACCGTGCCAGGGCTGCCTTGTTACTTTTTGTAGGCTATGTCAGAGCCATGTAGTCATTATATTTAGATTTCTTTTATGTTATCTATATTACTTCATCCTGACATACGTGTGACACCATGCCAGGGCTGCCTTATTACTTTAAGTATGCTGTGTCAGTGCCAGATATGAATTACGTAAATGATATTTAGACTTATTCTGACATGGGTGTGACACTGCGCCAGGGCTGCCATGTTACGTTATGTAGGCTATGTCAGTGCCGGGTAAAAAATATATACATGATATTTCGACTGCTTATATGTTATCTTTATTATAAAAATCAACCTGACATACGTGTGACACCGTGCCAAGGCTGCTTTATTACATTTAATGTATGCTGTATCATTGCCAGATATAAAATACTTGATATTAAGACTTACTTTTCCTGGCAAAGGTGTGACACTGTGTCAGGGCTGCCATGTTACTTTTTGTAAGCTATGTCGGTGCCAGGTAGTCATGTTATTTCGACTTCTTGTATATATGAAACCTTTATTTTTCCATCCTGACATGGGTGTGACACTGTGCCAGAGCCGCATTTTTACTTTTTGTAGGTTATGTCAGTGCCAGGTAGTCAAGATCATGATATTTCGACTTCTTATATCTTATCTATATTACTTCATCCTGACATGGGTGTGACACTGTGCCAGGGCTGCCTAGTTACTTTTTGTAGGCTATGTCAGTGCCAGGTGTTCATGATATTTCGACTTCTTATATGAAATCTTTATTTTTCCATCCTGACATGGGTGTGACACTGTGCCAGGGCTGCCTTGTTATTTTTTGTAGGCTATGTCAGTGCAAGGTAGTCATGATATTTCGACTTCTTATATGTTATCTATATTACTTCATTCTGACATAGGTGTGACACTGTGCCAGGGCTGCCTAGTTACTTTTTGTAGGCTATGTCAGTGCCAGGTATTCATGATATTTTGACTTCTTATATGTAATCTTTATTTTTCCATCCTGACATGGGTGTGATACTGTGCCAGGGCTGCCTTGTTACTTTTTGTAGGCAACATCAGTGCCAGGTAGTATTTCTTCATCCTGACATGGGTGTGACATGTGCCAGGGCTGCCAAGTTACCTTTTGTAGGCTATGTAAGCTATGTCAGTACTAAGTAAAAATACATATATGATATTTCAACTTCTTATATGTTGACTTAATCCTGACATAGGTGTGACAGTGTGCCAGGCCTGCCAAGTTACTTTTTGTAGGCTATGTCAGTGCCAGGTAAAAAATAAATACATGATATTTCGACTTCATATATGTAATCTATATTACTTCATCCCGACATGGGTGTAACACTGTGCCAGGGCTGCCTTGTTACTTTTTGTAGGTTATGTCAGTGCCAGGTAGTCATGATATTTCGACTTCTTATATATCTATATTACTTCATCCTGACATAGGTGTGACACTGTGCCAGGGCTCCATTGTTACTTTTTGTATGCTATGTCAGTGCCAGGTATTCATGATATTTCGACTTCTTATATGTTATCTATATTACTTCATCCTGACATAGGTGTGACACTGTGCCAGGGCTGCCTTGTTACTTTTTGTAGGCTATGTCAGTGCCAGGTAGTCATGATATTTCGACTTCTTATATGTTATCTATATTACTTCATCCTGACATAGGTGTGACACTGTGCCAGGGCTGCCTTGTTATTTTTTGTAGGCTATGTCAGTGCCAGGTAGTCATGATATTTCGACTTCTAATATTATGTTATCTATAGGCCTATAACTTCATCCTGACATGGGTGTGACACTGTGCCAGGGCTGCCTTGTTACTTTTTGTAGGTATGTTAGTGCCGGGTAGTCATAATATTTATACAAAAATGTTATCTATATTACTTCATCCTGGCATGGGTGTGACACTGTGCCATGGCTGCCTTGTTACTTTTTGTAGGCTATGTCAGTGCCAGGTAGTCATGATATTTCGACTTCTTATATGTTATCTATATTACTTCATCTAGACCTAGGTGTGACACTGTGCCAGGGCTGCATTGTACTTATATCATGACTACCTGGCACTGACATAGCCCACAAAAAGTAACTAGGCAGCCCTGGCACAGTTTCACACCCATGTCGGGATGAAGTAATATAGATAACTTACTGTAAAAGTAGAAATTTTCGCGAGGTTTTTATTTTCGCGAATTTCGCGAATCAATCCTCAAACGCGAAAATAAAATCTCGCGAAATATAATGTCATTTATCGACCAATTAAAGTTTCTCTCAAAATACGTAACAAGCAAAGCAGTGAATCTGTGCATGTAAAGCTGTTGAATTCGGAAGTTTAATCATTCAGCCAGCTAAATCACGACCGATGTAGATGGTAAATATGAGGCAAATATTTCTCAAACCAATCATGTGATGGTGAAAAAAGTTGAAAGTATAATGAAATATTTGGCTTTTTAGTTGAAAGAAATGGTCTTGAGACACTTCAATCACTTTTGTAATCAACTTTCCACACTGTAAAATCTGCCGATAATTGGTGATGAATGTCAAATGAATGTTGTTAATGGCAACTTGGTAAGCTTACTCATTGATATTATGCAACTCAATTTTGGTAATCGCGAAAATAAAAACTCGCGAAATGTCTGTTAGAGGCAAAATCACAAAAATATAGACTTTTACAGTATATGAAGTCTAAATATCATGACTACCTGGCACTGACATAGCCTACAAAAAGTAACAAGGAAGCCCTGGCACGGTGTCACACCAATGTCAGGATGAAGTAATATAGATAACATAAAAGAAGTCTAAAAATCATGACTACCTGACACTGACATAGCCTACAAAAAGTAACAAGGCAGCCCTGGCACAGTGTCACACCCATGTCAGGATGAAGTTATATAGATAACATACAAAACGTCTAAATATCATGACTACCTGGCACTGACATAGCCTACAAAAAGTAACAAGGCAGCCCTGGCACAGTGTCACACCAATGTCTGGATGAAGTTATATAGATAACATACAAAACGTCTAAATATCATGACTACCTGGCACTGACATAGCCTACAAAAAGTAACAAGGCAGCCCTGGCACAGTGTCACACCCATGTCTGGATGAAGTTATATAGATAACATATAAAACGTCTAAATACCATGACTACCTGGCACTGACATAGCCTACAAAAAGTAACAAGGCAGCCCTGGCACAGTGTCACACCCATGTCAGGATGAAGTAATATAGATAACATAAAAGAAGTCTAAAAATCATGACTACCTGACACTGACATAGCCTGCAAAAAGTAACAAGGCAGCCCTGGCACAGTGTCACACAATCATGTCAGGATGAAGTTATATAGATAACATACAAAACGTCTAAATATCATGACTACCTGGCACTGACATAGCCTACAAAAAGTAACAAGGCAGCCTGGCACAGTGTCACACCCATGTCAGGATGAAGTTATATAGAAAACATACAAAACGTCTAAATATCATGACTACCTGGCACTGACATAGCCTACAAAAAGTAACAAGGCAGCCCTGGCACAGTGTCACACCCATGTCAGGATGAAGTTATATAGATAACATATAAAACGTTAAAATACCATGACTACCTGGCACTGACATAGCCTACAAAAAGTAACAAGGCAGCCCTGGCACAGTGTCACACCCATGTCAGGATGAAGTTATATAGAAAACATACAAAACGTCTAAATATCATGACTACCTGGCACTGACATAGCCTACAAAAAGTAACAAGGCAGCCCTGGCACAGTGTCACACCCATGTCATGGATGAAGTTATATAGATAACATATAAAACGTCTAAATATCATGACTACCTGGCACTGACATAGCCTACAAAAAGTAACAAGGCAGCCCTGGCACAGTGTCACACCCATGTCAGGATGAAGAAATACTACCTGGCACTGATGTTGCCTTCAAAAAGTAACTAGGCAGCCCTGGCACAGTGTCACACCCATGTCGGGATGAGGTAATACATATAACATACTGACTACCTGGCACTGACATAGCCTACAAAAAGTAACTAGGCAGCCCTGGCACAGTGTCACACCCATGTTCGGATGGACTAATAAAGGTATGACTACCTGGCACTGACATAGCCTACAAAAGGTAACAAGGCAGCCCTGGCACAGTGCCACACCCATGTCAGGATGATGAAATACTACCTGGCACTGACGTAGCCTTCAAAAAGCAACTAGGCAGCCCTGGCACAGTGTCACACCCATGTCGGGATGAGGTAATGCAGATAACATACTGACTACCTGGCACTGACATAGCCTACAAAAAGTAAC
>JXSR01S074003.1:0-14711 GCA_000969725.1 Ophiothrix spiculata | reverse complement strand
AAAGGATCAAAAGTGATCCTTAAAGGATCAAAATAAAATGATCCCGAAAAAGGATCAAAAATTTGATCCCGGCCTTCTAAGAGTGTAGTCACAAGCCTCCCAATTGCTCCCCCCACCCCCATTTTCAATCACTGACAGAAATTTCACTCTAAATTTCCCCTTGTTTTTGATAAGGTGTGGTGCCAAGGTTTATTGTTAGGAGCGGCAACTGACATATGAGGCCCAAAAGGTACACCTACAATTTTTGACATAGCTTTTGAAAACTGACAAGAAAGTGACAAGCGAAAAAGTCTCACAAGTGCACAGACAACTCAAAGCCATCTCATTTTCAATTTCTCAACAAAATTTGATACAAAGTAAATTTTAACAATATTTTAAATCATTTCTGCCATTTATTTTTCTGGTGCTCTCTTTTATCTCCTTCCACTATGAACAGCTAGTAGATTTACTCTTATATGGAATGTTAAAATATACAAGGGTAGAGAAAACAAAATGTTGAAAATGAATTTGAAGACAACATCAACATTTAGGCCTATGCTTTTATCATTGAAAGCCTGCCAGGCCTCAAACTGAGGCTACCATTTTGCCGTCTTTTTATTTTATCCATAAATCCTTAAAGGGTGGGGGACCAAACCCCCCCCCCCCCCCCGTGGCGCCGCTACTGTTTTGATAATGTAAATTTCAAGATATTCTGTCAAAAGTCAGAATTGGCTATTTTTGTATGAATTTCACGATTTTTTTTTTTAATTTAACAAAAGTCCATTTTCCTCCGACCATTTTTGCTGTAAAAATTTTTGCCCCCCCCTCCCCTGATGTTTCCTTTGCACCCACTTTGAAAATACTGGTGCCGACTATGGGTGTGAGGTCTACTACAAAATGTATTTTGTAAATATGTGATTATTCTATAGAGCTGGGTGTGGCACTAATCAATTCAGGGCACCAAGTGATGAGCATTAAGTCATCAATTTTGAAAATTGACTTTTTCCCTTATAATATGATATGATTTCTCTTGTTCTTGCAACTGTTAAATAATCTCATACTAGTTAGCCATAATTTGTAGCACTTATTTGGTTGCATTTTAATTTCAAATTCTTCTCAGGTGAGATTTCATAAGTTTTAAGTATCTCTTCTCTCTGTGCCACTTAACATGCAGAGCAAACTGAATTGTTTGATTTGTTTCTCAAACCATAGACCCTATTATATGCTCAAACGGATTATTAAGATTCATGATGAATAACAATGCATACAAATCGTGTGCATGGCTATTTAATTGTTTCAAACAAATTTCCCCTACCAAGTTCCATGGTTACCCCTTCAAATAAAAGCCACACCTACAGCCACCAACCACACACACCTTGCAAATAGTTATGGTTGCTAAAATCATATGAGAACAATCTTTAAAAGGGGCAATTCATGATCCACTTTTCACCCTCAAGGTCACCTCTATCAAATTTGATTTTTTAGCTTATAAGAATTCTCAACTGGTATATGTTACGATCCCCAAACCATTCTTTCATATGTGCTTGCATTTTGAGAAAAGTGAGAAAATGTGTCATTTTCTAATTATTGTCGGGCCCCAGTAATTACAACATGGGGATTTCCAAAATGCTAAAAAGCTTGTAACTTGGAAACGAACGATCAGAATCAAGTGAGATTTTTAGAATATATTTATGTTATAATCTTCTTTTTATTTAGCTAGACATTTTTATTTACGTGGCATAGCAAGGATGTTTGGTGCCTGGGCCAAGAAGTGAGACATGCCCCTAAATTGGGCTAAATAAGTACATCCCAAGACAATTTAAGCCCAGAGGGGCCACTAGAATTGAGACATGTATATCATGGGTGTCCAGCTACTTTTGAAAAGCAGCCTAAACGAGGATTTTTCCCTAGGACAATATATACCCGTTTTCATGGACTCACACGATATACAGGTCTCCATGACAGTGCCCCTCCCCGGGACTTTGGAAACTGGGAGAGGATAGACAAGCCAATTCAGTCTCGAAGTGTTACGTGTTATCCGATTATCACCTTAACAACTGGTTCACGCTTTCTAGTTTTGAACCATAATCGAAATGATCACCACATAAAAGTATAGTATACACTTGTTGTCTGGGGATTTGCGTGAACCAGTTGCTGGGGAAGTTACATAACCACTACGATACTGAATTCATTTCAAAAACCTCTTTTGGGGAGTAACTATAGGTAATTTCTGCTGAAATTTGCAAGGATTTTCTGAATGATGTGAGGGTTACAAGCTGTTGTAAAGGGTGCACAAACATATTAGGCCAAATTTGATAATTTCAGTACCATGTGTCAACTATATTTTATGTATAGATCATATGGCAGTACATTGATTCATCTGACGTTGATCGTCGGCTACTTTGATGTACACTGTAAATGCAAATTGTACGATAAAACGACAAAACATCCCTGGTACGACATCAACACAATTTGCATTCACAATGTAAATCAAAGGAGCTGACGAGCTCGAGCTCTTGTTGACGTCAAATCGACTTGTAATGCCTGCTGGGTTTGGCAACCATTTAAGCGGCGCATGGGTTTGCTGTGGTTTTGCCTCAACAATCCTTAAAAATGTGTATGCACATTTTAAACTGTAAATCTACCCTGTAAACTTCATCATCATTCACCAAAGGGGGGGGGGGGTAACTTTAGAATAGACCTTTAAACCTATTTCTAGCCATATATGCTGAGGCCCTTCAAAAATGATCCCGAGTTCTTGTTTCCCGTCTGCGTCCAAAATTTTAAATTGCAAAATATTTAATTATTTTATTTTCATTTTTAAAGGTTAAGTTTTATATAGTCGCTTTCATTTTTTTACATTCTGACTCGAATCAAATCAGTCATGATGAATAACAACATACCTATGCTTTGATGTAATGAAAATTCAAATAGTTGTAAAATAGATGACAAAACAATTACAACTACAATAAGGCCAAAAAAAAATTATGTTTGTTTGCCTTCCTCGACCGACCCTAAAAATGGCAAAAATTTTGGTCGCGATTTTAGTTTGGTTTTTTTTTCTTCAAACATGTAAAAAATGAAAACTCAATATTTTCGTTGTGAAGGCACATTTAGTAGTATAAAATGCATATTTCCTCTAAATAATGACCCACATTTTTTGATTAAGCCCTGCATTGCTTGGTATTCACGATAAAATCCATGGAATGACATCATATGTGTAGAGTTAAAAAAAAAAGAAAAAAGATTAACTGACCGACCGACCCAAAATTTTAATTTTTCCACTGGAGGGCAAACAAACAATATTTTTTTTTTGGCCTAATGTTATGTTAATTGCTATCACGTTTCGTAAAACGAGAATAACGTGCATGTCAATGTCTGCAAAATTTGCATGTCTTTATCCCAATCATAGTGTCACATTTGACCTTGTAGTTAACTTTGTTAGACATTGTTAGATAATTTTCCTAGCATATAGTTGCAGAGGGGAGCTCATGGAGTTAGGATGTTCTTGTAATGGTGTTTAAATATAGCAACTATGTACTATAACAATTATCTAACAATGTCTAAACAAGTCAACTACAAGGTCAAATGTGACACTATGATTAGGAAATTGACATGGAAATACTATTTTAGTGAAGTGATAGCATTTTCAGAAATTTGTATGCATTTATATTTTATAAATATAATTAACAGAAGGGAGCTATTGGAGTTGGGATGTTCTTATTCTGGCGTATTCAATTGATTAATGATATAGATGGAGCAATATTGAGTCGTCCCATACAATGATCAATAATAATGAACTTGAACAGCCCATTCTTTGAAGTAACCTGACCTGAACGGTCATGGAGGTTTGGTTATCTAATATCTGGAACCAAAATAGTTGCTACAATTTGTATAGGCCTGTCTTATATAACTATGGTCACAATACTTCATAGTAACGGATGAACAGCATACTTCAATTATCTGACATGTTTGTTTTATTTTTTTAAAAACTCTGTTTTTAACACCGGTTATTCTATAAAACTGTGTGCAGACCACTTGAAGTTCGTAATAAATGGTCTAAAAATTATGTCAGTATGCTATACATCCGTTCATAAACTTTACTCTACTCGCTTCGTGGTCGGACAGTCACGTAAAGCCGTGGGTCCCCTGTACGAATAGACTCCTTCATGGGGTATGCATGTTATGCAAGTACTTGTATCATTGATTGATTGATATGGAAGTTGTATGGAAAATTGTGACCATAGCTTAAGAAAGGTCACTTTAAATACTACAAAATATGTGTAGTTCTGTTTTCAATTCCTAGAAAAGCCATGAATATTGGGTGGGTGTTTTTATGTCTCCTTTTAATACATATTTTGTGTCTGGTTGATGCACTGTCTGGTACATTTTTGGTACACTCGGTATGCTGCAGAAAAATGTAAATTAGGGTTCTTTTTGAGGACAGAAGGGTGAATCAGGTGACACCGTTTAGGTATCAAAAGCAGCCAATCCCAGAAATAGGGTACTTTTTCAAATCCTAGTGTTTAAACGGTAACAGTAAATTCCCCATTTAGTGTGTGAATATGGGAAAAAGGGTATATGCTTCAGAAAAAAATCACTCTTTAGTGTTGTTTTAAAAAACTTTGAAGCATCATACTTGATTGGCTCCGCCGGGAGTAACAGATTGAAAGGACCACTAGAAAAACAGTGAGTTGTTTTCCAGAATCATTCTTGAAATGTCGAAGATCTTTGGAATTGCAATTGGGGGTTTAGAAATCCCTTTTAAATAGAAAATGGTTGTTTCTTTATTTTACCCATGGGTCATCTTAGTGCATAAAACGTATTTATATAACTTCCAACTACATTTGTCTTGTTTCCATGTAGTCTTCCCATTTCATCAAATTTCTGTGTTGGTATATAAAAACTAATACAAGCATAAATTAGATTTAAACTGTTGATACTAAACACAATATTAACCTCAAAATTTTCAGATCACCTAATACCCCTGGGTTTAATACAGGAGTAATCTACACGAGAGTGCAAATCCAGATGAATGCACATCTCCATAGCCTGCTTTGCAGTAGCCACAGTCTACGCTACATGATCGAGCGTTACATCTGGATCTGCTGTACGGCAGTCTGCATATGGTTTAGAGATGTGGATCTCAGGTCTGGATCTTGGAGATCCGCATGGATCTGCAATCCGTGTAGAGCTGCCCCACAGTCAGTTACCAACACCCTTGATGAAGGGTAGATACATCTGAATATTACAAGGCAGTATTTTCGTGTGTTTGGCATCAATAGTTTAAACTAGTCTTTCCCATGTCGGTTACGAGAGCAAACTTGAAATCTGACCAGTCGTGTATCAAACATCAGTGTTTTAAAGGAGCATGGTCCGATTGCATCAACTTTTTTCAAACTTTATGAGATTTTGGTACCAAAATATTGCTCATATTTTTCTCATAACCCATGTGAAATTTCACACTTGAGCTATGTTCCGTTTTTGGAGATATGTATGAAAATGTCCCTAATTATGGTAACCATAACTAATTTTACACAGTAACGTATAGGCTTCTCTGAAATACAAAATTGCCCATAAAATCAAAACGGTTTAACCAATTCAGCTGAAATTTGAAACTTAAGACTTCTTTCAGGGTCATAAATAAATATGACATATTTATAGAGGATAGCCTCATCAGTGTCTAGCACTGCTATTTCCATGAGGGTCCTCTGTCAGATTTATCTGCCAGTTTTAGTGCAGGAGGAAAACCGGAGCACTTATGAAATGTACTTTTCAATATCATCTTCCATATGATATTGAAAAGTACATTCTGAAAAATCGGACCAAGCTCCTTTAAGAACACAAAATTAGAAGAGGTTTGGCAGTCAAGTATAATGCTCTAGGCATAGCGTGAAAAGGGTGAATTAGGGTTGTTTTGAGGACAGAAGGGTGAATCAGGCCATTATTTAGAGTATCAAAAACAGCCATTTTGAGAAATATGGTACTTTTTCAAACTTTGGATATTTTGGCTTTTAAAAAACTGTGGTCATGCCCTGCCTACAACATTTGACTTGACTGCTCTCCCTGGGCATGTGTCCCATCAGATCCAATCCAGTCAAGTTGTCAAAGCTACATGCCTCATTTCAGCATTAACATAAGTGTCTCAGCGATTCTAGCTGTTATTTCTAATCATGACCTTTATATGCCAATGTCCAAAGTATAAATTATGTATAGCTTTGAAAATGCTTTTCATAACTGTTCCAAAACATAATCATCAATCTTTTGGAAAATGTTGACAGATGTATCACGTTAATAAAATGAGTCGCATGTGGCACTGGTTGGATTGGATGTGCTAGATCACAAATTGAATACGCCAGAATAAGAACATCCCAACTCCAATAGCTCCCTTCTGTTAATTATATTTATGAAATATAAATGCATACAAATTTCTGAAAATGCTTTCACATCACTAAAATAGCATTTCCATGTCAATATCCTAATCATATTGTCACATTTGACCTTGTAGTTGACTTGTTTAGACATTGTTAGATAATGGTTATAGTACATTGTTGCTATACTTAAACAGCCATTACAAGAACATATCCCAACTCCACGAGCTCCCCTCTGCAACTATATGCTAGGAAAATTATCTTACAAAGTCAACTACAAGGTCAAATGTGACATTATGATTGGGATAAAGACATGGAAATGCTTTCTAGTGATTTGAAAGCATTTTCAGAGATTTATATGCATTTATATTTTACATAACTTAACAGAAGGCAGCTCATGGAGTTGGGATGTTCTTATTCTAGCGTATTCAATTGTGTTTTAGTCTTTTGAGCATACGAATTGTATAATCTCAATGAACGTTCACAAAATGGTCTGAACATGAGTGATGATCTCCATTGTAGTGTGACATCTAAATTTGAACGTTGCCAAGTTACCGACCCATGCTATCTGTGCTGCAAATTATAATTGAATTAATTACCACATGCACTGAACTAAATGGATTCGCAACAACTGGGAAGTGAAGCGTGAGCCAGTACCAGGACATGACAGTCTCTACACCAGCAAATATAAAGATGTGCAAACCAGGCATACAAGGGGGTATCAAAAAGTGTTAAAGATCACCAAGAAGAAATACAGCCAGGAACGTAATTTTATCTTTACATAGGCACTGTGCAAAGTAACACATTTCTCCGCCCATTTGAAACTGACTGTCCACAGACCAACTTTTTAGAGATCCTCATTTAGCCAGAAAATTCACATTGTATTTCGCTAAAAATCAACATTTTCAGGTCGGCCATGCTTCATGAAGTCATTGTGACGTCATTAGTCGATTTCCATAATTTTGGTATCAATGGAAAGAAGAGATCCTAACTTATGGTATCAAAATTTTGGGCATGTCATCATAGAATTATTTGCTCTAAAACCCTTAAAATGCAGGGATTTAATCATGCCACGTTTCTTTAATTTCTCCATGCGGTTTATCTGGTTAGCGGAGAGAAGTTACAAACATCTATCGACACATGTTTAGAAAGTATAAATGCCATTGATATACATTTTTGCACTATAATCTAGGACGAGTGACCATCCTGACATAAGTTCATCGACATGGCTCTTTTCCTTCGGGTGATCTTTAAAACTTTTGATACCCCCTCGTACATTAGGGTTTTATTGGGTTTTTATGCTTCTTTTCCCTGGATGGCTTCCATATTTGTTTTGACTATAGCCCAAGATTACTGTATCTACAATTCAACACTTTGAATACACAAGTTTTGATGATAGTTTCAAGATTAAAAATTAACACAAAACTGTTCTGGAGTTTTGCCATCATTACAAATCTGCTGGTATTTTTTTTTTATCATTTCGAATTTAATACCACTTTGATGCAGATGAAAGACTATTTACGGGTTTTCTGCGCAATGTATAGCCGCGTCACTTTCACGCACGGACTTACGCGCGCAACAAATTTTAGACACGCAATCCAATATGCGCATTAACCTGTTGATTACATTCATGGTTATAGCATTTTGATAGTGCATTTTTTATATTAAATCGGGCCATTTGGCAATTAAAATTACATTATTTAAAATTTATTAAAACAGTATATAAAACAAATATATACTGACATTTTTCAGATCTCTGGATTAAAACTATGGTCCTTCAGTGACTAAAATTTAGCTAATCTTAGAGATTTTAGAAATTTCGAGATCTTCAAGTCGGTATATATTTGTATATTATTTTGAATTTAATACCACTTTGATGCAGATAAAGTTTTTGCTGAGCTCTGGTCATGCCGAGTTGTATCAAGCAAAATATTGCTCCAAGGGCTAAAACATAGTCGGTCTTCAAACAAAATTTTCGCTACCAAACATTTGGTTGTGACGTCAAAATGACGATTGACTTCAAATAAAATAACTTCAACACCGAGTTGAGACCAAATAAAATTTCGTGCTAAATTGTACATGTGTTGAATTGCCATATACATTGCTTGAAATGTTTGTTACCGGTTTATTTAATTCGATTGCAAATATTTGGTGACGTCATGACCAAATGTTTGGTGGTGACAATTTTGTTTGAAGGTCGATTAGGTTTGGCCAAAGTATAATCAGCTTCCTGGGCAATTAAAAACTCAGCTACCATTTGATTAGGCCGATATTGATTTATTTGTAATCAATACAATTTTGTCTATTTAACGAGTGGATACATAAGAATCAAGCCAGTTAACAAAATCGAATTTCAAATAGCAACTTGTACAATACTTGATTGTATTTATTAGTGACTAATTCCTTCCTTTTTGATTCTACAGTACGAAAGACATTAATTAGAAAATACATTTGTGATATGATTTTATTTCCATGTATTAACAAATTTTCAAATAACACTTTAACAACATGTGACCCATCCCTGGTAAAAATCGAGTACGTACTAGAATTGAACTTAAATTGTACTAGAATGATGTTAACTTCCAAATGTGCACATTCCAATCTTGTACTAGAATTGTACTCGACTTTCTCCAGGGATCATATCTAAGGTACCTTAACAACATCATATCTAAGGTACCTTAAAAGGGTCCCAAAATCAAAATGTTGGTCTCATTTTTAAGCCAGGACTTAAAAGCTTTAAAATGATACCTTACTTTTGATTATTGATGTTTGGTTGCAAAGTTACAGTAAAAACTCTTTACAGACTGTGGCGAAAATCACGTTTAAAGTTTGTGTACATGTACTATCTAAAAATGGAGCGGGGATTTTTCGTCTCTGATTTTTATCACCTTTTAAAAAAATGTTTAGATATTATTACAATTTGTTGGAACCTGATTAGCATGTTTCTATACACGTCAAAGGTAATGTTTTTGATAAAATAAGAAATTATTTTGACCTTTTGCACGATTTTTAACTGTGATAACCTTCAATATTCAATAGTACATAATATACTTTACTGGTGTTAAGGTACCAATAGATATACGTGGGTGTATCCTTCGTGTAAGATATTCATGCTAGAGTGACACCCCGAGGGCCACTATGTCGCAGGCATAGCGTGACCAAGAAAAAGGTGAAATTTTAGGGTTGTTTTGAGGGCTGAAGGGTGTATCAGGTGACACCGTTTAGGGTATCAAATACAGCAATTTTAGGAAATTTTCAAGAAATAGGGTACTTTTTCAAACCCTAGTGTGAAAACAGTATCGATAAAAACCCAATTTATGGGGGTGGATAGGGGGAAAATCGTATCTTTTTGCTTCAGAACCTCCACCCTTTTGGGGATGTTTTGAAAAACTGTGGTCACGCTATACCTGCAACATTATACTTGAGTGCCCCCCTCGGGAGTGACACAAACAAGGGGAATAAGTCACATGTTGGCAGTATCCAATATATAGTTTTTCCTGATATGAATCATTTGTCCATTTAGTTTGATTCAAACCCCCACTTAATCGAATATCTGGTTGCAGAGATATGAACAATTCTTTAAACAAAATAACAACCCTGTATTAACATAAAAATTTGTCGCCTCTTTTAGTCTGTAACACAAATCAGTATTCCCACTATCCGGCTCGTTCCTGTTGATCATATAGTTGTACAAAATTGAAGGCAAGTAGAAAATAGTCTATCAAATTATTTACAGATGCAATTAGTAATGGTACCAGTAATACATGTAGTTGAAAAATCATCTCAGTCTTTTCTCTGTATTGATAACATAATTTCAATGAGTTGATTCTTTTGTATCAAGCTAATAGCCTTGGAAACTTTTCATAATAAAGATATTTGCCATGATTCGACATGGATATAAAAGTTCATATAAACTTCCCTGAAACGAGTAAAGGCACAACAGAATCAAAACAAACCAACAAAACTCTATTATTTTTCTTAAAGAGATGAGTTTCCATCCAATTTGTTTCCTCGGCTAATTGATGACAGTGTTTCTATTTTCCTAAATTTTTAATTTCATAATGTGTTCTTGACAATTTGAAATGGTTTGATTATAGTTTAGAAATGTTAAATACACTCAAAAAATGATATTTCTTATTGTTTTTTTTTCTTTTTTCCAATTTTTTTCTAAACCCACAGGGTGCGCGCCCCTTCAACACACCCCTGGCTATGCCAATGATAATTGTCTCTTGTACTTTAAATATTCAAGAATGGTTATCGATACACAGAGATGTAACACATGAATAATCAAATTTCCTGATAATATGATTCAAACTGAGCAGTTTCCTGTTCTTTTGTACTTGGTTTAATTTCCTGAATTCAGGAAATTTCCTGAATATTTGCATCCCTGGTTACAAGTTATTAGTTGGAAGAACTTTCTAAAAATGCAATAAAATCAACAAGTTCAGATTGCTGATCATGATTAAAAAATCTCATAAAGGTTGTGGTGTTGTTATTATTTTTTCTTTCATAACAAGGGCCTTGGTACTTACATTTCAATGTGAACATAATAAAATTATAAATATAAACTTGCAATATCAATGGTAAATCATTAAAATAATAAAACCTCAAAAAAAAAAAAAAAAAAAAAAAATCGGTTCCATATTGGTGAGGACCAATCGTTCCATGACCAAACCAAGAATAATCAAACTACAATGGAAATCTGTTAACATAAAAACCCTGATAGCACAAAATGATTTTAGAGTCCAAAGTTTTGATTTTCTATGTAAAACTGGTTGTATAAATCCTGATAAACACAAACTAAAATCTTGGGCCCCATAGTAATTTTGTGCTAACAAGGTTCCGCCGTACAATGAATTGCACAACAAATAAAACAACCCAGGAGGGAAATAAAATACATAAATTGTCAAAATTTTAAGAGCTTGGTTGAAAAATAAAGATCACCATTAGATTTCAATTTCAAAATTCCCACTGGTCAAACTATAAATATTTTTACATGTATCTCGGGGGGAAAATGTTTCAGCCATAAATTTCATGTGGGATATTAAAACAAAAATAGAACTGCAGTCTTAGAATCTTTCTCTTGCAAAACCAGACATAATTACTCAACATTTAGTAATTTTCATTAACCTTTTTACAATTTTTTATCTTTGAATATCATACATGAACTACATACTAGTAGATAACAATTTTATGTACACATTTACATTTTACAAAGCATAATATTATTAACAAATTTGACAGAAAAGTGATAATTGGTACTTTTCTTAAGATTTCAGTACAAACGACTCCATTATTCTCTTGATATCATTCATAAACATTAATATCATTAAAGGTGCAATTCATGATTCTGGTGGGGAAAAAAACCTCGCCTCTTTTCTATAGACGATAGAAGAGAGTAGATATTTCTAAGCGTGCAGAAGTGGGTAAAGATTTTGTAAATCTATCTAAATAAAAAGAATATAACATAAATGTAGTCTGAAAATTTCACTTGATTCAGACAATTCATTTTCAAGTTACAAGCATTTTAGCATTTAAAAATTTGCCATAGACTACTGTGTTGTAATTATTGTCGGGCCCCAACAGTAATTAGAAAATGTGTATTTTCTCACTTTTCTCGAAAATGGAAGCATATTTGAAAGAATGGTTTGGGGATTGTAACATAAACAAGTCAAGGATTCTTACCATCTAAAAATCTTAATTTTGATAGAGGTGACCTTGAGGATGAAAAGTGGATCATGAATTGCTCCCTTAAATCCCCAGGGGGACCACTTAGCTATAATGGTGTACACATGCGTGAACAAAGGTTTTCAAAATACCCCCTAAACACGTTTTTCGAGTAGCCGTAAAAATGACCCCTAAACACTGGATTTCACGCCGTTATTCCTTTCATTTTACCCCCTTAACAAGTTTTTCTAAATAAACACCCCTTAAACAAGTTTAAAACCTATGCCCTGAATAAAGTATAAAAAATTACCCCCAACACGTTTGATCGGATTTTGAAAATATACCCCTTTTTGTTGAAAATCAGTATTTTCTGACCCCTTAACACGAAACGTACGGACCGTGCCTCTTGACAAAAATACCCCCCTTTTTGCGTGTTTTTTTGTTCACGCATGTGAACAACAGTATGGCTAAGAGGCCCCCCTGGGCTTAAATCAAAACTAAACAATATTAATTTTGCAAAAGTTTTTATGAACCAAAACACTACAATACCAATCCTGACACTCCTGCCTGTAACCAAACCATACATTCAGTGGTGAAATATTCAACCTCCCCAAAAATCTATTTTAATGTCATGTGCCCCGGGGGGGGGGGGGGGGGGATTTTGGTTAGGAACGGATGCACGGCCAGAAATTTCGACTGCCACCCGATATGTAAACCTGAGAAAGCGAAAAAAATGCTACCCATTTGTAAACCACTTTTACTTGCACAACTGTGTTACTTATATATACAATTTAATACATTTTTACAATGTAAATTGCACTTCAAAAGCACTTTTTGGTGACCCGTAGGCAAGCCGAAAGAAAAATTGGACAAAGAATAGTCATTTTTGAAAAATTATACCGATATGTAAACTATTTTTACTGTTTTTGAGGGGCCTTTGGTAAACCTGGGAGGCCAAAAGTGCAATCGTTCTTGGCCGTGCGTCCGTATGTATACCCACCTTTCCACTGAGACCTCCCCCCCCCCTCATGTGTGTACATGTTTTGGAGCTATTTATAATAGAAGTCATGTCAAAAGGATAAAATTAATCTTGAATTTGATAGCACATGCAATGGTCACTCGGTCTATAGAGTGGCCATGACTGTATGTACATTCAAGTCGGCATAAAAATGTGCAGTGGTCATGAGAAAAATATAAGCTTACTTGTGAAATGTATACTTCAATTTGATTTCGGAAAGTGTGGGTCAAAAAGTGATCTTAACAACCTTTAAATGAAAATGTTTTTCTATGAAGTGTTTCAAAATCAAAAATAACTTCTTTATTCATTAAAATGAAAATATTGGGATTGTTAAATAGTGGAGAGATGAAAGTTGTATTTTCAAGTTTTTGCATGCTAGTTATATTACACAGGCCAAACTTTGATCACTCTGTCCCCGCATGACACAGCTTTTATATCCATCTATTTGCTTGCCGTGTCTACTTGCTCTGGCTAAACAACTTGAAGAAAAGTATTTGAGAACTAGTTGGGTTTGTTTAGTTTACAGCTTTTTGCTTGATCACTGGCTTAATTAGGGGTATAACAATACTTGTCTAGGTTTGAACAAGGACCATCCTTGGACATACAAGTCAAAATTGTGAAGTAAAAGAAACTTGGATTATTTTGTTATTCATCTATTTGCAATTGCATTCTAAACATGCAGAACAAATATTTCATCATACACCCACATATAGCAAAAATGTCCTGTTGTAATTTCCTGAGAATTTTGAGTTTCATTTCCTTTGTCCAATTAAAGCAAAGAATGCAAATTGTCTGATTTAAAGCTGACATGCATTTGAAAATCGGGTTATATGGACCAGGGTCAGACAAGTTTTGACATCCTATTTACTACAATTAATTTGACCTTTATTTTTTTTACATTCCGATTCGGTCACCGAATTTTTTGGAGTAGATGTTATTTTAATGTATTCTAATGTTCTAATGTATTTTTATGTATATTTTATTGAAATAATAAAGAATCTGAAAGAATGTACTGAATACAGTTGAAAGTAATGTGGTTTTAAAAACCCTGTATGACCCCACCTTGCAATATCTACAATAGCCAGGCTGAAAATAATGGGGTAAATCAAAGTGGAACAGCTATCTCATCGTAATTAATTACGACATCATATTTATTTTATTGTTGAAAATATCGACTGCTATAAAATTTATTCCGATAAATGTTATGTCATAATTTGTCTGACCCTGGCCTTGGAATGAGTATTAAATTGAGGATATAGGCCTATTATTTGTAATTTCACATTAAAAAAAACATGGAAAATCATACTTTATCGCAACAAAATATCTCCATACTATATTTGTAATCAATCATCAATTAACTGTTAAAGTGACTAACCCCCCCCCCGATTCACTATCAGACACACCATAAAAAGACCAATATGAAACTAAGTTGAGAATTTTAAAAGTGCATTACTTTTATTCAGCTCTGGGAAAAAGTTTGTCAATTGAATTTCCTGTTTTTCATTATCTTATCTTTGCAATTGCATACAGAAAAACTTCATAATATGGAAGTTTTATTAGGAAAACAAAATCATAAACAAATTGTTTATTTCCTTTCTAAATAATCTACAAATTGCATTATCATGCTATTGGATTTCAGCATTAAATTTAAATGACAAATTATGAAAGACAATTTA
>JXSR01S074002.1:63333-74522 GCA_000969725.1 Ophiothrix spiculata | reverse complement strand
TCAGATTGAAAAACATTGTTTATCAGGAAAACAATGTTTATCAGTTGAAAAACATTGTTTTTCAGAAAAACAATGTTTATCAGATTGAAAAACAATGTTTATTAGATTGAAAAACATTGTTTATCAGAAAAACATTGTTTATCAGTTGAAAAGCATTGTTTATCGACTGAAAACAGTGTTTATCAGATTGAAAAACATTGTTTTTCTCGAAAAACAATGCTTATCGAAAACACTGTTTTTCGAAAAACAGTGTTTATCGAAAAACTATGTTTTTCGACTGATATAAATTATTTTTTACAGAAAAACAATGTTTATCAACTCGAAAAACAATGTTTATCAGATTGAAAAACATTGTTTATCAGTTGAAAAACATTGTTTATCGACTGAAAAAACAGTGTTTATCAAGTGAAAAACATTGTTTATCTCGAAAAACAATGTTTATCAGTCAAAAAACAATGTTTATCGATAAACATTGTTTTTCGAAAAACAGTGTTTATCGAAAAACTATGTTTTTCGACTGATAAACATTGATTTTCAGAAAAACAATGTTTATCAACTCGAAAAACATAGTGTTTCAACTGATAAACATAGTTTATCGAAAAACAATGTTTTTCAAGTAAAAAACATAGTTTATCGTGAAAAACAATGTTTTTCTCGAAAAACAGTGTTTATTAGTTGAAAAACAATGTTTATCGGGAAAAACAATGTTTTTCACTTGAAAAACACAGTTTTTCTGTTGAGATAAACATTGTTTATCGACTTATTGTACATTTGGCTTGCCATACACGTATCTTATAGCATAACAGCTGTGTTTCAACGATTCAGGCAAAACAAGAGATTCAACAACGATTAATGATATAAAGTTACACTGCATGGCTAGCTTTTATGTCAATGTTTTGTTTCTTTTTTAACATGAACATCTGTCATCTAATCCACTTGTTTATTTCCTGTTCATTTTCTTCGGCAGGTACTTCCATTGGACTGATGCAAAGAAATCTTTCACTGGCTTTTGAATTCAAGTTTACAAAATGAAAAGAGGCAGAGACTAAAAATCAATTAAGAGGAAAGAGGGGAAATTTGAATAGGACCAAAAATTAATTCTATCTGTAATACATTTCGTCCTCGATTTGACGTGGTTGGCATGGTTTATGTACGCATAGATAGCCTCCATGAAAGACAAAAATGCCTTGTACCAAACATGCAAATAATATGGACATTTAACTAATACATAGATACATACACCCTGTGTTTCCGTCGTACTCTACGAAATGATGTAAAGTGAACTTAGGGCAAAACTATTATCACACTTAACATGAAATGAATTTTCATCACATCTCTTATTAAAAGAATTGAATCCAAACTAAACTGCCAGAAATCTTGATTTAATTGAAAGCAAAATTCAGTGTAGATATCCTACCATGCAATAAATTGATTGTCAAAGTTAAAAGGGATCACCTAAACTAACTCAAACTGAAGACACTAACCCGTTGGATTGGTCTCTTCGGACGGGATGTGTGAAACAAAGGTGACACAATGACACTATGACTGATCACTGGCATCGCATGGTGCTTTCTCACTACGGAATTAAATGAGTCCTCTATTAATCATGTGTTTTTATTACAGGGAAAAAAGATTTTTTCTTGATCCACATACACCTCTACCAATGCTTTATCCTGTACTCTCATTCCCCATCCTCTTACATGAAGTAAAGGCATCATTGTCTCTTGGAGATACTTTATAAGAGAACTCACCATTCAAAGACTTTATAAAATGTCTGTGTTGAAAATATATGCAAATGAAATGTCAAATATAAGAAAGAATAAGAGCGATAAAGAATACTATAATAAGAGGGACACGTTTGTAGATGAAAAGTGAAGTTAATTGTTGAATTATTCTGCAGAGTATTCTATGAATAAAATTGACTGTTGGTTTATTTAAAATTTCATGGTTTGGGAGCGAGTTTATCTGACAAGCTTACTTAGATATGAGATGTGATGACATAAATATAATGCCTAAGAGACTTTTGTATGCGGATAAGAAGGATGAGCTTGTCACTTCACATACACATGAGATGCTGATTGCCTGAGATGAGAGATACAAAAATCCTTGTACCAAATATTTTATTTAACACAGAAACATACACCCTGCATTTCCTCCGTCTTATTCTTCGAAATAATGTATAGTGAACTTAAGGCGAAACTATTATTTTTAGAGGTTCGTTTTCACCCTCGATTTAGGAGTACCAAATATTTTATTTATATTAAAAACTCCCAATCAAACATTAATCCTGTTATCGCATTTTGCAGAATGATGTATGTCGAACTTTAGGCAATTCTATTTTTTTTTTTGCTATTATCATTAGTGTTCCGTTTTCATCACCCTCGTGAGATGGGGTGAATAAAAAATAAAAGTCCTGGGGCTAATTTTTCATAAACTTATCTTATCTTCCATTTTAATATATATATATATATATATATATATGGTTCGTCTTATAAAAGCACCATTTAATTTTGAATGACATGCTGCAATAGATGCTTCTTTTTATATACCAGAATACATTGTATACTATTGACGACTTTGAAGACTGATAAGTAACACAATAATTTAGCGCAGTATGATTACTTTATATGATTATTTGGTATTCTAAATCATGTATGTTATATCAAATAGTCACTTTAGAAGATTTATTAAACATAAATTAAAACTACTTCTTTTCTCAATAATAATAGATGAATAATGTTAATATGTGCTCTATCAAAAAGAACAGCTGCCATTACTTGCACATTTTGCTGCTAATGTAATACCATAATTGCTTAATACCATAATTGCTCAACTAATATATTTATTCTATGATTTCTGTAAAATGTAGAGAGAAATGAATAAGCAAGTATTATTTATTAGAATACACCACTTACAAATTAAGCTGATACACCAAAAGAAAAACCCACAGGTAATACCAAATTGCACAAATAGACACATCTTAACGATATGAGTCAGAAAATTTAGGGGAACATCTAGATTTTAAAGTAAACTGACAGGGCTGGGGTGGGTGGTTCCCTTAAAAACAAATGTTACAAAAGTACTGTGTTAAGACAAGGGCCTTTAATTGGTTAGTACTCTGTATCATTTACAAAGTAAAGTTAAAGTTGAATCATGTACAAAGAAAACAATATTTTCAGACTTAAAGCACCATATAATACGTTGGATATGTAATGACCATCCTTTGTGTACACACAAGAAGACAACTGACACTGGATATCTTAAATAGAATTAGCTTTTCTAAATGCAGGGACATTTGAACGAATATTTCATGACAGAATTCTTAAAGTTTGCAGACAGATGCAGTGCGACGTCACAGTAACTCATTTGTGGGTATGACTATGATTTAAAACTCCTTGACTAGAACCAACAAAAATATATATTCAAAACCCAAAACCTGCTACACTACCAGTAAACGGCCTCTAAACATTCTAAATAAAGCTATAATTATGTATACTCTGGGGCAATAGCATAATTATATAAAGAAGTGATTTGCGATGTGATTGATTGGACTTTCTGAATTTTCGCTTTTTTGATGCCATATCATTTACAAAGTAAAAAATCTTTTCAGACTCCCTCATCGGTCGGCTGCTTCAGACTTTTCTTCAGACCTATCTTTTATTAAGAAGCGCTTCACGGTACAACCGCATCCTCAACCTGTGTTATTGGCATTGATGTTGACAAGGTGACGGACAATAGAATATCTGGTATGTATACGTGGGAATTTACCAGTAGAATTACACCGGCTGAGGAGAAGAATCGGTGTCGCGAAATGATCTGTTCGAGGGTGGTAAAAACGAAAATACTAATAATAGTAGCAAAGATAATACGAATACGTTCGGCATATATCATTCTCAAAATACGATGCAAGGAATAAAGTTTAATGTTTCTGTTATGAAATATATTCTAAATAGACGATGAAAAATAGTTCCAAATATAAGAGTTTCGCCTTAAGTTCGCAATACATCATCTCCTATAATATTTTCGAAAGAAATACTGGGTGTATGTTTCTGTGTTAAATAAAATATTTGGTGTAGGGCTTTTTATATCCCTTAGCTCATGCTCTCAACATCTCTTGTTTATATGAAGTGACAAGCTCATCCTTCTTATCCGCATACAAAAGTCTCTCAGGCATTATATTTTTGTCATCACATCTCATATCTAAGGGAGCTTGTCAGATAAACTTGCTCCCAAACCATGACATTTTAAATAAACCACGAGTCAGTTTTTTCATAGAATACTATGCAGAATAATTCAACAATCAACTTCACTTTTCATCTGCAATACGTCATCTCACGTTAAACTTTTCTTTATCGCTTTTATTCTTTCTTATCTTTGACATTTGAATAGCATTCACTAATATTTTTCAACACAGACATTTTATTAACTCTTTGCGTCGTTGGTCCTCAGGTAAAGGATGGGAAATATGCGTGTCTTTTGTTTTTCTCTATAGATACACATGACCCATGTAGGATTCCTTTAATCCATAGTGATAAGCACCATGCGATGCCAGTGATCAGTCATCATGGTCATAGTGTCATTGTGTCACCTTTGTTTCACACATCCCGTCCGAAGAGACAAATCTAACGAGTTAGTGTCTTCAGTTTGAGTTAGTTTAGGTGACCCCTTTTAACTACGAAATCAAATTATTGTAAAGGAGGATATCCACATTAAATTTTTTAAAGAAAGATTTGTGATTATAAAGGCAATTCAGTTTACATTAAGAGAAGAAATTTAGTCCATGTTAAGATGGAATGAAACGGTTTTATTCCATTTTGTCTTTCATGATTTATCTGTGTCACCCATAACAACCACGTCATGAAATGGTATTAATAGGATCTTAGATTTGGAGCTGTGACTAGTCCTAGAAATATACACATACGTATAGATACGTAA
This sequence comes from Ophiothrix spiculata, assembly GCA_000969725.1. NCBI lineage: Eukaryota > Metazoa > Echinodermata > Ophiuroidea > Amphilepidida > Ophiotrichidae > Ophiothrix > Ophiothrix spiculata. Next base: position 69,587 of record JXSR01S074002.1, on the reverse strand, counting down.
TAGATATTACATATATTTTAAATTTTACATCTCCAAAGTTCAATTTGGTTCCTTTAATTTTTACCTGCCCTTCCCCCTATTACTAAGGCCTTGCAAGTTGCCCTCGGTTTTTTTTATTGTTCAATTGATTAATATTTTTGTTATTGAATCATGCATGTGTATTTTCATGTTCGGAATGTGAGCGGTTTGAAACAAATAAAAATGTGAATAAAACAAGAAGCAATATAGCTTTAATTTGCAATGAAACAATATTTTTCTGTCCTTGTATATTACATTGTCATTGATTTGGATTGTAATTTGAAAGACGTTACATATGTTTCTCTGTGTGTTAATAAGTGAGTTTAATTAGGAGAACGTCTCGAGGCAGGTGGACCGGATCATGGAGGAAACAGCTTGTGTAGCTTTGATGGCCTACTGATGGAAAGATTCTTGGCAACGAAATAATGATTAGTACACGCCATCAGTTACCTTATTTGTGCATTCATACTAGAAATGTTCCACATAAGCATTACGTGTGTATATAGAAATACAAAAGATCATACACTACCGCGTCATGGTAACGTAGGGGGAAAATGGTTGTTAAAAATGAAATTCGATGAAATTTGACTTAGAAACTGAGCATTACACAAATGGCTTACCTCTAATATTAGGTACAATTTTTGGACATAAACAATTTTAAACAGATTTGCTATTTTACAATGAGTATAAAAACCCGAATGAGCTCATTTGATTTTTCCATCAACAAAAGCGTAATCAATAGTACACAAATTATGAAAATACATGTACGCCAAACAAAAACTCTACGGACAGTAAAAGTGAAAAAACTACCTAGACTACAGGGACCAAAATTTACAGGGACCCATATTGTTTGTTAATTGAAGCCTCTCCTTGTATGTTTTGTTTACGCAATCCAGGAAATTTTTGTTTTAAAAGTTTCATACTTCTAATTAGGCTTATATCAAAATTAAATTTACCCTTTTTTATCGTCTGCTAATATTGGTAAGTTTAAACTGGGACCTAGAGCAATTATTGCACATTTACTATTTTTAATTTAAACAAATGTTTAACTATTGTATTTACTCAAAATACATTATACTTATTTGGGGAATTTCTTTGTACATCTGCGTCAAACATGTGCGCCAGTGGTGTGTGCTCCAGTAATGACAAATACCAGCTGGTTGACAGAAGCTTGCAATAACATGACGATTGTCATATACATACATTCAAAAGATTTCCCTATATGATTCATCTAAGATCTTACAAAGATTGTATTTAGACAGAGAGTGTTTATGAATAGGAAATCGGGCTATCATGTACTAATTATCGACATATAACATATGGTTTAATATTCTCACATTCAAAAATTTATATCATTACAAAAGCTTTTGTTACACGATATTTTGAACATTTGAATAAGACTCAACGCTTTAAATAATCGAGAATCTTATTTAATTTAAACGTATATACTTTCTCTAAATCAAAATGGTACTAAATATGCTAAATGAGAAATGTTATTGTCGTGTATCTGTCATTTTACCTGTACGTTTTCTTCTTTAAATTGTGGTTGTAGTGTGGATCGGGCCTTTAGAGTAATGGCAACTATGCATAGGTTTATTACTTTAGGTTTATTATGTCAATTGGTTTTGTTGCCTTTTATCACGATCATGTTTCCAGGTATCATGTTTACAGACTGGCACAACTAAACTAGATCATTTAATCATTAAATGTTCCCTTCTTAAAACATTAATGATAATCAAGGACTGTGTCTCTTCTATAAATTGTGAAAAACATAGATTCCTATAAATCATGTTAATATTCAGTTTACACTGTTAGGAAAATAATTGGACTTGAAATGTATGATATTTTGGTACAATATTTAGCCTAACAGCTGGTGATGCGCCGAGATGGGGTGAGAAAATAATATCTCTTTCTACAAAATCACAAAAATAAAAATGAATATGGAAATATTTCAAATCTGTAGCAGATGTTTAGAAGTGACTACTACTACTAGTACATTTAATGCCATATTATGTTAAATATTCTCTCTTATTTCAACTTTTGTCAAATGCATATTAAATTCAAGTGATCATGTTCTCAAACAGACTTATTCAATTTTTTCTTAAAATGTTCTCTTACTGATTTTGACCAAAGTTCACCTAATACCTTTGTTTGTTTGTTTTGTATATTTGTTAAACACAAAATACATATAATTTTTCAGGAGGATTGATTTTTAAACAGAATAACGTGAACATGAAAAATAACCCTAAGAAGAGTATATGTTTGCTCTATTTCCATTTCTTATATTATTATATTTTTTTTTCCAAAACTTAATTTCTATTCCTGGTCCGGAATTCCTTACTGCTATGTAAACCTTTACCATACTTTTGAATCTTATCAAAATCATCGGATTTGATACGACGCATCACCAGGCTGATTTTATAGCTATTGTTACCTTGATCCTGTTATAACAGTCCTGTTACGGCATGCTGCTCAACTGCGCCTCGCAACTCTCTACGAATTGAATTAAATTTCTGGCAAACATCCTCAACAAACCAAATCTTTCCACGGTAGATCACAAAATAGCTACTGATATTTGACACTTGCCATCTGCCAGTAACAGAAACGAGATTTGTGGCTACATTTTTATGATGTGAATGTCTCATTTTTTTCAAAGACCTCATGTAATCTAAAGATTGATTCTTGTTTAAGCTAGTTTTGAGGCGATATCATTTCCTTCTCATCACCATGTTAGCTCAGTGTCTGACATAAGGTTAAACTATAAACTGAAGTTACCCTTTTCCTCACCTGGTATTGTGAATCCGCTCAAAGTGTTTTTCTTTACAGTTTACCTTAATCAATAGAATGACCTACAAAATCTACCACAAAAATCGACACAATCGAACAAATGATGTCTGAGAGTTCAGCTTCTATCTTGCAAGCGCCGTAAACTTCGATCTCAACACACTATTTATTGGTTATGCCTGCCGGGAATTCAGAGGTGCACTAAGCATGCTAAGAACATACCAACAGCTTCACTTAAGGTGATGATATTATCTCGAAAAGGTGAAATATGAATTGATGACAAGAAAGCAAAATATAATTGCAAGCATATTCTTTAAGATGTTAATAAAGATATATAGTAACTTGCGTTTATGAAGAATCGAGGCATGATAATGGCTAGCATAGTTAATTCAAGTAGGTTTTGAAATGGAATGTAGAGCTTTCAGCAGACGCGGCAGGTTTCGTCACACCAAGTATGCATTGTCTATTGGAAATCCCGAGGCCTGTAAATCTGGCACCGACGCAGGTTGTCAGCTGTATTGTTACCACTAACTGCAGGCGCATAATGACGACATGAGTTTGAGCTATAATTGATCATTATTCCAGGAGTTTACTTGTATTACCACCAGGCAAAATCAGATAAAGTAATTAGAAGAGTGTGTTTTCAGTACAAGCAAGACTAATTGAATATGCTACCCAAATTTATCCTAGGGGTGGATGTATTTTGTTTTAGCTGAAGGATTTAAGATAATCGAGATTTTGTAATGATGTTTCCTCATGGTATGTAGTTGAATTGGGTTAGTTTGGCAACACAGTACTAGTAACTTATGCGTAAATAAAAAAATATATGGTTGTTTAATATAGTAATGATGTCGTTGGAAGTGCATTTAGTGAAGACATTTTGGTTGATTGTGGCCTTTGTCTATTAATGAGACCATTTACGAAGCATTTGAACAGCCCTGTCACATAATCTCTGACAATCGAACTCTTATCATACTGAATATGACAAACATAATTTGTGCCACAGATAGCTATGAACATGTAGTCTTATACTTTACTGATCTATCTGACTAGTGTTTTTCGCTTACTCAAGTGTTCAATCAAAAATCTCTATTTAATATAAGTAAACCTGATCATATTTTCAATGCAATAATAAACTGAGATCTAGGCGAGACAGATTTGAGTGCATTAGAGTTAAGAAATTCACCTGATATCTAAGAGGCAAATTGAAGCAATTACCTCGATTGACTAGCAATCTAACAAGCTCGTCTCTATTTTAAAGGGAAAATGTCATCCAAATATTATGTACAGGCTTATTACATTACATGTTAGGTGAGATGCCTTGAGCTAGTGTAAGAGTTGATAGTGCCGGATTAAATGTGTAAAAAAACTTTTTGCCCCTTTGGCTTCACTTATCTCTGATGAAACCATTCATATTAGAAAAATCGTGTCATTTTTCTTGTAAAAGCAATACAAAAAGTCACGTACAGCGATAAAAAATTATAAATAAGGAGGTTTTGTTTGTTTGTTTGTTTGTTGAGGTGTTTGCTTGTTTATTTTGTTTTGTTAGTTTGTTTGTTTCTTTCTTTCTTTATTTTGTTTTGGGTTTTTGTTTTGGTTTTTTTTGTTTGTTTGTTTGTTTGTTTGTTTGTGTGTTTGTTTTTCAACGATCCTACACATTTGGTACAGTTGATACGGTTTTTATAAGAACGCTGTGCCCTTTTAGAACCACGTCCAGCGGAAGTCCGAAGATTGTGTTCTCCATCTTCACTTGTGGGAGAACCATGTGAACCCCGGTGCTTCCTCGTCAGATTCTGTGAACTCAAATTGGCCGCCCGCCACAAGACATAGTTCTTGTCCTTTCGTTGGAGATTGCACATCGGCGTTATCTTTAACTGGCTCCTCTTTTACTATACTCAGTCCATTCAACCCGATATTGTAGTTTACCTTCTAATTATAGTGCATTTTTATGGATGGGACAATCTTAAGTGATTGGTAATGGTAACACTTCTATTGAATGAATTTGAACAATCCGCCATATTCACGGTATCATACGTCACATGCAGGGGCATATTGCAGTTATCGCCCACTGCACGCTACACCGCGACCTTTGCATTGCTAAACCAAGTCGGAGATCTTTAACCAGGTTTAATTGACAAACAACGAAAGTGTATCTACCCGCCACGGTCATATCAATTAACTCAATGACGTACCATGCTCCTAAGGCGTGACCGCTGTCCCAGTATAACTTGGTTAACAAGGCATTTGGGGTGTGTCTTACGTGTTTTTTCAATGGACTCGATAAGGTCCTTTGAATTATCGTATGCTAATGAGTATGGTGTCATGAGAACTAGAATTTCATGATCTTGATTGACATATGTGTGTACAAAGTTGATAGCTTAAAGGATGCGAGCGTGGTGGGCCAATGAAAGTGGGTATGTCGAAACTCCTTGGCACTGTCAATTTACACTTGAAATAGCGTGGGAAATCCGAATGAGCTGACCGGGGTCTTGTTACAAAATGTACCTAGTCAGGCTTACACTTTGGTCTTTTGAGTTCACAAAAATTATCACATGAAAGCTTAATAAATCAGGAACAAAATGGTAAATGTACGAAAAAAAATCGGCTGGTTAGTTTTGATACAGCGATCTTGGTAAGTTAACAGCCTATACCCATTAGAGGAAGATATCTCGGGGTCATGCATCAATTACGAGCGTTGTGTGTGCATTGTATAGGAAATGTTGCCGATAACTGCAATATGGGCCTCTATGGAGTATATCTGTGGCATGGTAGGGTTACATATCCTTCTTGGTTCACGCTGTTTACGCTTATGTTTCCTAGATAGAGATTGTGGATCGTTGTATTCTATAATGTCATCCTCCAAATTAACTGTGTCTTTATCATGCTTGCTTATTAAGGTTTCTATAATCCACACATTGTCTATTACAAGTTGTGGCAGCAATTTTCTTAGCTGCATTTTTGACTTCTGTTAAAGCAATACTATAAAGTGTTAAAATGAAGCGCCCCCTGTCTCCCGTGACTTTTGATTTTTTCAGCTTATTCTGTTTGTTTTTGGTAGATATCAATACCCTCCTAACGATTTGGTTTGAATTGCTTACTTTTTCTATTATGGCCATTTGTGGAATTAAATTCGGGATCCCGAATTTAATTCCACACACTTAGTACATGAATCTGATGTCACGACAACCTCCCCTGTTTTGTAGTTCAATAAAAGATAAGTACAAAATAAATGCATCCTGGTAATTCCATTTGATTTTGACCATTCGTTTTCAAGTTACAAGACTTTTCAGCATTTTATAAAACCCCATAGACTACTGTGTCATAAATTATACTGTCGGGGCCCCGACAGTAATTAGAACATGAGACATTTTCTCACTTTTCTCAAAAATGTAAGCACATTTGAAAGAATGGTTTGGGGATTGTGACATATTCCAGTCAAGGATTCTTTCTAG